>PJEM01007903.1:0-89245 GCA_004023845.1 Helogale parvula | reverse complement strand
GCCCTGCACCCTCCCTCCAATCTGCCCCGCACCCTCCTTCCACCCTTCCTGCACCCTCCCTGCACCCTCCCTGCACCCCGCACCCGCCCTGGGAGCCGTGGTGCCCTCTCCTGAGCTGGACCATCGCTCTCACCTGTGGGGCTGACATGACCTGGAATATCCTGATTCGTGGATGTATCTCCACCAGCACCGGCTGAAGCGCTGTGTAGTCACCAAATCAAGTTAAACTGACTGAATCCTCCTCTCCCCCCTCCCCCGTCCTCCCTCCCTCTCCATCCAGCCTCCTTCTCTCCCCCTGCCCCCTCTCTCCCCCTCATTTGCTCCCCCCGTTCTGCTGGGCTCCGGCCCATGTCTGGCCCACTGCACACTCTGCTTCCTCCCAGAATGCCTCCGGAGGGCCTCCATCGTGAGCCCGGAGCTTAGCAGTGACCGCAGGACCACGGGCTTCCGGGAAGAACCAAGGAGTCCAGGTCTTGCATTTCTGACACCCAGAAGTTCAGACCGGGGCCTGTGTGCCGTCGGTGGGCAAGGGCCCTGTGACCTCAGCCACTTGCGAGAAGCCCCGTGAGCTAAGGGACGCTCCTCGAGACCAGGCCTTTGCACAGAGTGAGAACAGACACCTGTGATGCGTTCGCTCAAAACCCCACTGGCCTGCTCTGCCACGCGCTTCTCCCTCCCAGGGCGTCTGGGGCAGACGGCCAAGCCCCGTGTCCCCGAGTCTCCCCCACATGCGGGCAGCCAGGACTGACCCGCGCAGCCTGGTCAGGGCACCGGGGTGTCGCTCTAACTCCCCTGCACAAGGACGGCAGCCGGTGGCTGCATGAGCGGGTGGGTCAGTGCAGGGGCCGGGCATCGGCAGTGGCTGACTCCTGGGAGGCTTCCTGGAGGTGGTGCTGCTGCATGTGATAGGGCTGGTCGGGGGCGGGGCGGGGGGGTGGGGAGGGACGGTGCGCTCACAACCAGTTCCCGGCACGTGGCATCAGCCCCAGGGACAGAGGTGGGGACAGTGGAGGGTCGAGAAGGTACCACTGCATCCACTCGGCTGCGCGTGCCCACACATGGAAGCCGTTTCTCTGAGTGGCTCTCGCTCTATTTCACAGAGCGCGTCCGTTGCACCTCCCTCTGCCTGCTCGAGAACGCGGGGCTTGAGCCTGGCAGGGGCTCCTGGGAGCGCCTGTGCACACAGAGGATCGCGACAACGTCCCCCCGGCCACCCGTCCCCCGGGTCCCGCTCCCTTGGCGAAGGGCTGTGGCCGCGCCCTGGGCTGGTGTCAGTAGGTCTGGCCCCACAGGAGAAACCAGAGAGGTGGCTGTGAGGCTTTAGGGAGCAGCCAGGGCCCTGGGGCGGCGTCTGCCCTGATTCTGGGGGTGGACACGGTTCCTGGGGCCCCACCTGCTGGCTCTGCACAGCGCAGGGGCCCCGCCTCTGGGGCTTTCCGGAGTCCAGACCTTCCTCCCCGTACGGGCTTCCTGAGGGACGTGTAGCGTCGGTGACCCCTCCCCCCCAGAATGGTTCCGCCTGCATCGGCTAAGGGGGCGTGAGGGCCCCCATCCCCACTGACCTGCGGGCTCCTCCCCTCTGCAGCCTCACCTCTGCCCTCTGCCCTCTGCCCTGTGACCTCACCAGCGCCCTCTCTGCCACCAGTCCGGGTCAGAGAGGCGAAGGAAAACGTGCGTGCGTGTGTGTGTGCGTGTGTGTGTGTGTGTGTGTGTGTGTATCTATTCTTGAATCATCAAAATAAATTTGCATCCATTACAGCCTTCCTAGCATTTCTAAATAGTATGAGAATCTGCAAAGAAATAAACCCCTTTGTTTCTGCCAAGAAAGGGAAATTCTGCACCTTGTCTTTCTAGGCGTGAGGGGACGTGAGGTCCACGGGGGATAAAGATGCGGATGCATGTACACATGTACCTGTAACTTCTTGTGTTTGTTCGCGCCACCTGTGTCCTCAAGCTCAGTCAAGGAGCTCATCAGAGGGATATTTATTTATTTCCTGAAGCATCGAAGGCATTTTCGTTTCCTTCTGGTCAACATATTCCTAGAAGGGTCTGTTTTAAGTGGATAGACTGACCTCACACTAACCTCTCCTTAGACTTGAAAGGGAAAAGCCAGAAGAGGGGGACTCGGGGTCCCTGCACCACGAGCAGACCCGCTTACCGTGGGCGTGCCTCCCGCCGGGCTCCCCAGCGCTTACACACATTTCAGCGGCAATCGATCAGAAAAATGGATTTAGATCCTATTTTCATGCTCCATTTTCTACAAGCAAGGGAGTGGGTTGGGGTTTTTGCGGGGGGGGGGTTGGTTTTTGTTTTTTCTCTTGCAAATGCTAGGTGGGGCCTCAGAAATGCTTATGAAATGTGGGCACACAGGAGTGACAGGGTGACAGACCCTGGTGCCCTGTGTGGATTCTGGTCAGAAGTTAGCACATTTTCCTGAAAGCCTTTAAGCCAATAGTGTCGGGAGATTATGAAAGGAGAAATTTTTTTCAGTTATCCAATTAAAGTGCCCGTGAGGACGGCAGCCCCAGGACAGAGCCCAGGGGAAGTGGCGTTTGGGGGTTTGAATGGCCGGTGTGGGATCCAGAGGCTCTTGACCCTTCCCCGGCTAGATCAGCCGCTACTTAACCCGGTCGCTCCCGAGGGCCGGGTCCCGTGCTGGCTCAGCGGAGCGTCGGGGGAGGTTTCCCCACCGTGAAGGCAGGTCACACAGGCCGCCCGCGTCTGTCACCCGTCATCCTGCGTTCCCACATTTCATCGATTGCCTGGTGGGAACTTGCCAGAGGTCCAGAGAGTGGACGTGAGGGGCAGCCAGCAGCCGGGGCTCAGCCCACACTCAGGGGAGCTCCTGGGTGTCCTGCGGAAGCTGCTTGGGACCCTCAGAGCAAGGGTGACGGCGCTAGGGTGGCGCTTGGCCCCGTGCAGGCTCGCCAGCTCCCCGGGCATGAAGGCCTCTATCACTTTTCTTCTGTGCCCCTCAGAGCGCCTGCCCCGAGGCAAACCCCCAGCCTGGCCACCGGCCACATAGCAGCTGCCACTTCTGTTCACTCACCCGCATGCTCTCGCCACGCCACCCCGGCACGGCATGCAGGCATCTCTTGGGATTTTCAGTGTCTCCAGTTAGAATGTTCTAGCGCAACAGCTTTGCCCCTTGTGTCAGTACTGCCACACCCAGAACCGGTCGGACAGGCAGAGGTGCCCCCAGGTCACACGTGGAGTCACAGGGTGACGGGCTCCCCCCAGATGCACGTGGACGCAGGTGCACTGAGGAGGTTCCCCTTGCCGGAAGAAATGTGCATCGGGATTTCACTGTGGAGACTGGGGGTGTCGTCCGCCAGCCATGCTCCTCGGGCCCAGGGCCCCCCAAGATGACGAGCTGCCAGGCAGGGACTCAGCCAGAGCACTGGGACACAGGCGGAGGCCCTTGGAGCGGTGCCCCGGAGAGCCCCAAGATGTGCACCCGGGGAACCCCACAGACCACGCACCCGGGGAGCCCCACAGACCACGCACCCAGGAAGCCCCACGCCTCCGCCTCGACAATCTTCTGCGTCCCTTGCAGACCGCGAGCCACCCCCACCCCGGACGCCGTGAAGAGGACATTAGCCCTCGGCTTTCTCCCCAGCTTGGGAGCCCCGGCAGAGGCCCCCGCCGCGCACTGCCGCACCGTGCGTGGCGCTGACAGGCGCTGGAGTGAAATGTCACGGTCTCATCCGCGCGCCGCGGAGGAGACGAACAGGCCTCCCTGCCTTCAGAGACTGACAGCTAAATCTCCCATTCTTTCAGCTGCCAACATATGGCGTGAAGCAGGGTGTGAAAGATTTCTCCAGATAGGTGCGGAGAATATGCGCAGCGTTTTTCCTGCTGGGCTGCCTGGAAGATCAAAACAGCCGTGTTTTCTGAGAGCAGAATCGCAGCGCTCTGGAGTCGAGCCTCGGACTGGGAATGAGGGCGCCGTGCGGCAGGCACGGGGGCGCCGGCAAGGCCAGATTGGCTGTGGACACACGCGGCGCTCCAGCCAGCAGGGACCACGGGGGCTGGCCCGCAAGAGGCAGCGAGGTCCGGGGGTCACTGTGCCTGCAGAGGAACTGACGCGCTCGGGGGGCTCCCGCCGACCCCACTCTCCTGGGGCTGCTGGACTCAGCGGTTTGCACAAGAGGATGCTGGGTGGCCTCCTGGCCCTCGCGCCCGGCACTTCTGGCCCTGGGACCTGAGAGCGCCATGAGATGCTGGTGGTCACGCATCCTGGCTGTGGGCACAGAGAGAAGAGCTTGGGGACACTGAGCTCCACGGCTGCCCAAGCCCCGGAGGCTCCGCGCTGGCCTCGCCCGCGGTTCCGCAGATGCAGGACGCGCCCCGCCCCCCACGGTCCCGGACCACGCGTCCACAGCTCCTCCGCCTGTCCCAGCCCAGCCGCACTGCCTGCACCCCAGGCTCAGGCCCGCACCGAATTCCGGCCCGTCCGCAAGCCCGGCCCTGGGCTCAGTGAGCGGACAGCTTTCAAGAGGAAGACAGTTCCGTCTAAGCCAAGGTCTCTTCACTGTTCATCCACCAAGCACGCTCGACAGAGGTAGGAGGGAAGTGCACCCCCCGCCCAGAATAAGGCAGCCACACACACAGAACGATGCACACAAGCCCTACAGGGGTGTGGCGCACGGCCAGGCCAGGCCTGCTCCACCCACCTTCCGGGGTGCCCTCCCGGGAGCCGTGAGAACAGGTCGGACAGCGTGGCACCGGCTGGCCCTGGTTCGCTGCTCCAGGCACACAGGGCGTCTCCTAGACGCTGCCCTGGAGGAAGGGATTGTCACCAGCTCCCCTTGGCAGTGTGAACGCGGCTGAGAGTCAGGTTGGGGAGAGGCTGTGAGGTTCGACCCGGGCACATCAGCCCACGTCCACTCCCTGACCCACTGCCCTCCACGGGCCCCACGGGCCTGCCTAGGCCAGGGCCTCCCGGCAGGAATCATCTCAGGGACCTGGATGTGGGGGCAGCTGCAGTGGGCTCAGGGGAGGCCCCAAGAGCTACGTCCAAGGCCCTGACCCCGACCCTGCGCCCTTCCTTGGAGAAGGGGCCTTCACAGACCCCGTGGACTGGCTATGTGGCCTTGCACACATCAGCCCCTCCCCAGCCTTGGTTTCTGTCCTGTGAAATGACCAGGGTTGTCTAGAGCCACACCACCCACAATGTGGCTTCAGCCACATGTGGCAGCTCAGGTGTTACACTCCACACCACAAGTGGCTGGTGGCTGCCGTGCTGGATGGGGCGGGTCAGGACGTCTTCACCCTCACACTCACTCCCTGGGCGGGTCTTGGGGGCCCTCACTCCTGGCCTGCGAGCCGAGCACAGGCGGGGCGGGCACGAGGCGGGGCGGGCACGAGGCAGGGCGGGCACGAGGCCGGGCGAGCCCCCGCTGACGCCCGGGCCAGGCCGGTGCCTGCTCAGCTCCAGCGGGTGCAGCTGAAGACGCAGAGTCGAGACGTCCAGCGTTTATTCTAATGAGGGTCCATTTATTTAAAATAATTTTCTTTTGGTCTCTCTGGTGTTTCAGAGACCTTGCCCGCCGAACGGTGCCAGGCACTTGGGGAACGCCGCCTCCCTCGCAGGCCGGCCGCCTCTAGTGGGAGCGGACTCCGTCCCCGAGCCCGAGACCACGGACTGGAGGGAGGTGGCATGAGGTGACGGCTGGTCCCTGGGCCACAGGGACCCCGAGGCAGAGGCCGAAGGATGGGGTGTCACTGTGTCTGGGCGTCAGCCTCGCGTCGCGAGGACACACGGAGCCGGTGTCTCAGCCTCGGTGCCGCTGACTCACGGGCGGGATGGCCGTGGCCGTGGGGCGTAACGGGGGCCGCAGCACACTCTGCGCCAGCGCCAATGTGCACCCATTAGGCGCCGCCGGACCCGCCCCAACTGTGAGGGTCGGAGACCCCCCGGACGCGGCGCCACGGCTGCTGTGCCGGTGTGACCACTGCAGGACGGGGCAAACCCCGCGTGCGTGCCGCCTGCCGTGTCCCCCATGGCCGGGTCTGTGCGGGCGCCGAGCATTCAAGGAGCAACTGTCCAGCCAGTGGTCGAGGACGAACAGAGCCATTGAGAGACTTCCAGGGCCATCTCACGTGGCACGGGAACGGCCACCGCGTCCCACTGCGGAACGGTGTTGACGAGGTCCTTATCGGGAGAAACGGCAGCGGGGCCACGGGCGCGATCTGTTAGAGCCTCACTGTGGGGTACGTGGCGGCCTCCGGCGCTCTCACCTTCTCCGGGTCACCGTTCAGCTGGCCGTCCTTGCGTAAAGGTCACTGCGACCACAGATGCCCGTGGGGATGACGGATGTTTGGGGCCGAGCCCAGCCACCATGGCTGACACCGGCGTCCCCGAGCCACAGCCAGCCCCGGGGAGGTGTGGGGCGTGGAGCCGACGGCGTAGGGTCACACAGAGCTGGGGGTCCAGACGCAGCCTACCCGTGCGCGACGCTCACTCCTGCTCAGAAGCCCATGAACACGGCAGCCTTTCCTGGCCCTGCGGGCTTCTGTCTGCTCACAAAGGGCTTCTTTCAACAGGTCAGAGGTCACCAACGCCACTCGCCGAGTTATCTTCCCGGGGCCCGAGGCATCGGAGCTCCGCTCGGCCCCGGTGGCTTCTGCGCACTTGCTTAGTGCAGGTCACCGTGTTGTTGGATGTCAAAATGAGCCTAGAGCTAAAAATAAACTAGTGTCGAAGAGAAGGTTCCAGAAGACAGGCCGTGTGGGAACAGGCAGGAAGCCTGCAGAAATTCCTGCACGGAAAAGCTGGAATAAACAGTCAGGAGCTACTGAGGGCGGGCAGAAGGCAGGCAGAGGGCAGGAGGCCAAAGGCGACTGGGGGTCATGGTTGGCCGCCGAGTGCCACCCGAGGAGGAGCCCCTCAGCCCGACAGACCGAGGATGCTCAGCCCTTCCTGTCCCAAATGATGGCGCCCAGGGGTCCCACGGCGTCCGTCCTGGTCCCGAGGAGGCCCCGAGGGTGAGGCTGCCAGCCCACTGCCCGGACGTCTCTGCTGCCATGGCCACGTGGGCATGGGGATACCGGGGGGGGGGCCGCGCCAGACCTGTGGGCACAGCGTTCTGTGCCACAAGGCCACGTGGAAGCTGGGGCGTGTGCCTGGCAGCTCTCGTGGCCACGGTGCCTTCGGGGAGAAAGAAACATCGTCTGCGCATCATCCCGCAGCCCCGTCGAGGGGGCAGAGCCAGTGACCCGAGAGGCTCCGGCACCGAGTCCACAGGAGGCCACGCCCACACCGTCACCTCGTGTTCCTGCTGAGCTCCGTCCTCAGAGTGATGCTCTGGGTTTTACTTCCCCTCGCCTTGCGGAGGCTCCCGGCCGGGTCTCGCGTGAGGTCACGGAATCCGTGCATCCAGAGGACGAGCGTCGTTGCTGAGCGCGCCCCGGAAGGGCAGGCTCGCGCCCTCTCCCTGCAGGCGGAGCCAGCCCGAGTTGGCAGCACCACGATGGCCTTGGGGTAAGGCCCCTGCCGGGGGACAAGTGTCCCGAGCCCTACAGCTAATCCCCCTCCTTCCTGGGGAGACGGACGTGTCCTTCCGGCAAGAGGTCATGGAGGCTTTTCTGGCCCCACCACGGGCCATGTTCAGTCTGAGTCCCCCAGACTTGAGCCCCGGGCTCCGCCTGCCCCAGAGTTGCAGGCCCGTGGGCCCCATTTCTGCCCACAGACGGCGGGGCCCCGCTCTGCCCCCCGAAGACGTCCGGCATCTGCAGGGAGCCAGTTTTCATCACACGGATTCTAATGCCCCCTAGGCCACGCGCCTTCCGTGCTCTTCCTGAGGCTGGAAGGTACCTCGCTCTGTCCCCGGGCTTCTCTTAGGCTCTTGGGTTCCGACGTTCTGGAAACAATGACAGCAGCAATCAGGAACCCGGGTCTTTTTTTGTTTTTTTTAAATTTCCAAGAATCAACTTTATTCCTGCCGCCACCGCTCAGCAAGGCAGGACGGGGCACGTGGGTGCCTCTGTCCTCAGGAAGGCCCCAGACCTCCCCCGGCAGCTGAAGGAGCGAACTCTGCACTTTGTGTTTTGTCGCAAATCCTTGCAGGCCTCCCAACGACGCAGCCAACGACTCTCGCGTCCACTGAACTGATCGCGACCTGGATTCAGGGCTGTCGGAGTGAAAGCAAGTCCGAATGGCTGCCAATAACGTATGCGTTTTATTTCTCTGAATGTGCGTCTTAAAATCACAACGGCCCCGTACTTGAGCTGCGAGTTCCGCGTGCTCGGTGAACCCGGGCTGGGCACCGCCGCCCCTGCCGACGGCACCGGGGATACAGCACTGGTTTAGTGGACTGGTTTTTACAAAGTGACTTGAAGGACTTTGCCACTGATCTGCTGTTCCATTTGATATAAACTTAGACTTCTTCACCTACACCTGTCACTTTCCTACAAAGCCAGTGGGGCCTGCTGTGCCCGACCACCCGCTTGCCCCGTGGGGAGGGCCCCGGAGACGTGCGCTAGACGGGACAGCGTGTGAGCCTGCTCCGCAGGGACGGTGCCCAACGTCCTCCCTCGGCCAACCTGTATTTGTCACGGTCCTCGTCCCGTGGCGGTGCCGTGTTTGGGGTAGAGCATGAACACGGTGGAGGTCATCCCGGCCACGTGGTTGCGGAGGGCTCGGGACCCCCGGGGCCCTCGGGGCCATGGAGGCCGAGCTAGAGACAGGACCTGCTGAGCAAACTTAGCGCATCCGCCTCGGTCCTCCGTCTTCGCCTTCCTGTGCACAAGCCCCCGCTTCGTGCAGACGCGGGGACCCCGACATCAGAGCGTCCCTCCTGGTGGGAGGAGACAGGACACATGAGCACGTAGGCCAGTGCAGGGCGGCAGTGGTTACGCAGGAGGTGAGCGCGGCGTGCCGGGTGGGGATGCCGTCTGAACACGACTGGGGGCGTCCGTGGCCGGGAACCCCAGACGGGAGGCGCTGCGCCAGCGGTGGCAGTGAGCCGTGGCACAGCCGTGCGGAGTGCTGACTAACCTAATCCTGCAAAGTGTCATTTGTCGACGCCCACGAATTGGAGGGGAAGGAGCGAGATCAGGGAGAGGGAATCAGAGCCCCTACCTCCCGTCCGTGGGCCCCTTCCCCACCCCGCTTCTTCCCGGGGTCCCCCTGACCCTGTGGAGAGCATGGCAGGCATGTCCCTCAGGTCCGCCTCTGGACGCGTCCCCTCTGGACCCAGACGGGGCTCCTCGAGGCCCTGGGGGGCACTCTCTTCCCTCCCACAGGCCGGGTCCTCGACGGCCTCTCTCTGCCTCGTCTCGTCCTCTTTGTTATAATTTTAAGCTCACTGGAATGGCTGTGGGTTTAAACAGTATTTACTCAGAGCTCTTTACCTTGTATTTTTCATTTGAAAATATTAATTGTGACCTTTCAGAACTCCCAAGTAAACTTTTCCAATAAAATGAAAAGGTTGAAGAGCTGGGCGGGGCCATGGCAGCTCTGTGGGGATGGAAGCTGGGGGTCGCTGCCTCTGGGAGTGGCCAGGCGGTGGCCACGAGTGGGGAGGGAACACGGGCCGTGGATGGCAGGGTGGGGGGCCAGGGCCCTCCCTCCTAGCCTCCTGCACAGCTGAGCTGTGACCCCTCCCAGCTCAGCCCACCGGAAGCAAGAACACTAGCCAGCTGGGGCAGGGGTCAGTGGCTGAAATAATTTTCGTGAGGTCAGAAGCGTTGGAAGTGTGCCCCTGGGCCTCCGCTCCTCCCGGTGTGGCCCCTCAGGGCCCGGGTCTGGACAGGTGCCAGCAGGGACACTAACTCTAAGGATCCAGTCTCCTCTCCAACGACCTCAGTGGGGGCTTCCTCATTCCTGGGGGTTTGCGAGGAAGGGTCTCTGTGTCCGCCACGTCCGCCAGCCATAGGGGGTCAGGCCAGCCTTCCTGGATGCCGGGCGGCGCGTCCTTCCAAGGGGGCAGCAGCTTGCCCTCGGACCGGCCAACCTGAGCTCACCCTCGGGGTCGGGGCTCGCGCGGCCACGGCGGGAGGCCGGCAATAGGATGAGATCGGGCCTCACCTCCCGAGGCGCCAGATCTTCTGAATCTTCCTGACAAGCTAAAAATCTGGATTTTTTTTTCCATGTGAAATTGGCCCATATGTAGTATCTACAGCCCAGACGGGGTTTCCCAGCCTCAGCGTTGTTGCCATGTGGCCCGGCCCGTGGTTCGTGGCGAGGGCCTGTCCTGGGTGCTGAAGGGTGTTGAGCAGGACCCGGCCTCCACCCCCTGGGAGCTCTCCTCCCAGGGCGTGACAACTGCCAGGTGTCCCCGGGGTGAGAACCGGACCTGGACTTCGAGCCTTCGTGTTGGCAGTTCTGCAGGAGACGGGCCCGGAAGACCCGCCGATGGGTCGACAGCTCAGCCCCGAAGTGGCCCGGGGCTCACAGGCCCCAAAAGTACCTGGGGCCCTGCCCGCTCCTGTCGCTGCCCTTCCCCTTTGCCTGGGTCACACCTCAGCCACCTGAAGGCCCGTCCCCTCTTCGGTGCCACCTGGGCCCTCGCCGGCTCCCTGTAAACCACAGTGGGTGGCAAGCTTCGGGAAGCGGCTTCATGTGGAAATGTTTGTTCCCATCTTTGTGAAGCGTCCGTGCCCGAGCTCCCCGCAGATGGTCGGGGGCGGGGCGGGGGGGTTGTTACCAATTATCCGAAAGGAGCAGAATGTCATTCAGCCACCCGGGGAGGCCAGCAGGGGACATGGTGGGGACCGGCCAGCCTGCGGGACCAGGCTCACCCGCCCCGCGGTGAGAATGTTCAGCCCTACAGCCCGGGCTCTCAGACGTGGGCTAACGTGTGCCATGGCGCTCTGCCCCCGGGGGCGGCCCTGCGGCGTGGCAGGGAGCCGGGCGCTGGACATCCCCCAACACCGTCTCTGCCGATCTCAGTGCCGTCGCGGGGCTTGCTCCGGCCCCCGCAGGTCAGGACAGGGCTGCGGAGAGCAGGAGGAGAGCGTCCGCCGCCGCTGTTCCTCCCAGACGGCAGAGGCCTCGGGGGAGCTGTGGGCGGAACCTGCAGAATGGCCCCAAGGCTCCATTTGCCAGGGGTTCGCTGGGTTCTTCTGCGCGTGCGCACGCACACACGCGCACACACACACACACACACACACGCCAGCCGTGAAAAATCGCATCGCTCACGGCCAAATCAAACACCCACACTGTGTCAAGTTCCCCAGGTGTGACGCGCAGAGCTCAGAGCTCGGAGTAAACCGGTGTCGCCTCCTCCCCTTCAACGCGCCTAGTGACCCCACCCCCACCCCCAGCTGAGGTCTGAGAGTCCCCTCAGGCAGAGAGCGAGTGCCCACCCCCCTCACAGCCAGGGGTGATGGGGAGGGGGGGAGGCCCGTGTCCTCTCCCAGGCCCCGCCCCGATTCCCAGGCCCCGCCCCGTATCCCAGGAAGCCGACAGACCGCTTTTGGTTTTTAATTTACGTCCCAGTCAGTTAGCACCTAGTGCAATAATGATGTCGGGCCTAGAATCCAGTGACTGGTCCCCTGTGCACGACCCCCCTCCCAACACACGTCCTCCGTGCCCCCGGCCCATTTAGCCGCGGCGTTCTTCACGGAGCTAGAACAAACAATCCCCAAACTTGTACGGAGCCAGAAAAGACCCCGAACAGCCAGAGCGATCCTGAAAAAGAAAACCAAAGCGGGAGGCACCGCAGTCCGGACTCCGAGCTGCGTGACCAAGCTGCCGCCATCGGGGGCCTGGAACAGACACTCAGACCGATGCAGCGGACCTCTCGAAGGAGGCAGGCGCGCTGGCCGAGGAGGCTCCGCACTGCCGGCCCAGGTGTCACGAGGGACCCAAGACCCCGCCCAGCCGCCTGCGCTGCTCCAGAGGCTCTGACGGGCGTCACTTGCAGGAGATGGACTTCTCTCAAGAGCCACACGGGTGGACACAGTTTTACAGATGTGACGAGGGGGGAGGTGTCTCAGGAGCAGAGAGCGTCCGGCCACAGGCAGACCCCAAGCGAGGAAGGACGGACAGAAAGACAGGCCCAGCCGGAAGCTGCTTTCCACAGCCGAATCTGCCGGGGAGCGCATCCTCCCTCCGACCCCACGTGAAGGGCCCGCTGCCTGCCACTTAGAAGCACGAGGCTGACTTCTCCCCGCACCGTGCTCGCGCTCCGGCCTGAGCAGTGAGCTTCGGCAAACAGGCTTCCAGAAGGATGTTAATGGCGAGGCTCAGCCCAGAGAGAAATCTCGGCCCTCGGCCTCGGTCTCTCCCTGGAGCTGCACATATGGTGGTGGCAAAGGGAAACCAGCCGGGCCTTTTACAAAGAGAAGGGCGATGGGAACCCCACGGGGCGGCATTAAACCAGGGCAAACTGGTGTCCTCACCAGCTGTCACTCACAGCATCCTGTCCTGTGGGTCGTGGAAAGGTGGCCCCAAAAAGAGGGGGACAGGAGGCAGGGGTCAGTAGCTTCCTGATCAGTGCAGGGAGGGGCGAGGACCCGCAAAGCAGACAGAGCCAGCACGGAGTCCAGCAGCGCCGGGTGCTGGGCGGCAGGCAGAAGGCAGCCCCCTCGGGCGTCCGTCTGGAAGGGCTGCGGGGGCTCTCCTGGCGCACGTCCCTGCTGCGGCTCCGAGAGCCCGGCCGTCCCCGGGCCCAGGCGGAGCATCCGCGTCCCCGGGCCCAGGCGGAGCATCCGCGTCCCCTCTGCGCCACCAGCCGTGGAGAGGAGGCCAGGCTGTGTGGCTTCCTCCTGAGGAGACAGACACAGGATCCAGAAATAGCGGCCCACGCTCCTCGGCAGCGTCTGCGGGGCCTTCTCCACGCCCACGCCCGCCCGGAGCCTCGCGGGGCCCCGACAGCGACGTCAGCTCCGGCAGCTCCCCTGGGGTGCCAGGGTGGTGCCCACACGTGGCAGAGCCCGGCCCGTGGTGCCCAGCTGTGCGGCCGCACACGGGGATGCGCACCTGTCCCGCTCTGCTGCGTTTCTGCCGCAGCTGCTCCTTCAGGCACATGAGGGGCATCGGCTCTAGGCAAGGACCCTAAGAGATCACCTGCCTCTGCTCTGAAGCCCTTGAACATAAACTACACATAAGGCTGGGGAGACGGCAGCCCGACCTGGTCAGCACCCCTGAATCCCAGAGACCCCCAGGACGGCCGCGGGGACTCTTGCGGTGTCCCCAGCCCTCCGTGCCCGCCCCCCAGCCCTCCGGGAGTGGGAAGGCGCTCGCCCTCTCTGGCAGCTACCTTGGAAAAGCGGAGGCCTTCCCCTCACGACACCTGCTCCCTCCACTCTGTCTGCGGGCATGTTGCCCAGAGCCCCCCGGGGCACAGGAGTGGGGCAGAAGCTGGGCTTCTCTTAGGTGAAGGGCGTGTGGGGGTCTGCAGCTCATGCACAGGCTCCACCAGGCTCCCGTTACCTGGGTCTGGGCCCATCTTCAGTAGCACCCACCTCTGGACCTGAGCCCCGTCGGCCCCCTCCCTGTGCTGAGCCCCCCTCCCCCACACCATGGTGTCCTCCCCCACCTTCTCTTATCTTCTCCAAAACCTCCTCACCCTGCCGTCATATCAGCCAGCCACCCGAGGAGGCCACAATGATGCCTTAGCAGAGCCCGGCGCACTCCTGCTCGCTCCTGATGGCTGCGTACGGGATGCAGCCGCAGGTGGACAGTGTGGGCCCTGCCCTATGCCTTTTCTACAGGAGAGTCAGAAGTTACGCATGTAATTCTTATGTACACGGAAAGCTGGGAAAAGGCAAGTCCAGTGAAAAGGACGTGTAGAAGGTCCTAACATTTCTGGAATGCTGCGCTTATGCATAGGAATGCATAACGATGATGGTTTTGTTCGTCAGGCAAACTAGTTCTCACTAAGATGTTAGTGGTTGATGGTGCAGATGTCCTATTTCCCCAGGAGTAGTTGTTTTCAGTGGATCACACCTGAAATGGCATCACCTCAAGTCAAAGGGTCTGCTCCCCATTGTAAGATTCCAGATGGTTCCGTTTGGCAGTGGCTACACTTGTGTTCAAATGCTGGCAACATGGGCACCTGGGTGAGTGAGACAGGTCACTGCATCACAGAGCGCCCAGTGGCCTGCCTGCAGGAGGCAGTCTGTGCAGGAGCGTGTTGGGAGTCTGAAAGAGGGTCGGGCTGCAGGAGACCCTAATGTCAGGCTGGGGGTTGGCCTTGGTTGTGGGGGTGCAGGCAGGATGAGCCTGCCTCGTGTGGGTGCACTTATCCCCCCCGGAGGGGAAACTTCCCTTCTTCCTCCAGGGGCCACGGTGGCCAGATCTGCCCCCAGGGCCCCTACCACCTCTTGCAGCGGTGCCCACAGCACCCCACACCCAACTCTGCAACTTTCTCCAAAATACAGATGGAACTGATTTAAACAGAGGTGATTTCCAGGGAGAAGGGGCCGTGCCTCCATGGGGCTGTGGCTCTGGGGCTGCCGTGGGTGATGCCAGGGGGGCTGACTGCTCCCCCAGACTCCACGGCCAGGAGCCGCCTCTCACCACGCAGCCCCCTGGATGCGCCCTTGCCGCCTGCTTCAGGCCAGGCCCCACAGCACAGTCCACAGGGGTGCGCAGCCCCGGTCCACCCGCCCAGGTGCCCGGCCAGAGGCAGGCGGCGTGCTGTCTGGGGGAGGAGGGCTCCCAAGTGGAGGGTATTTCAAGCACCTCAGCAGAGAATTAAAGCTCCTGCCCGGTAGGTGGAGGGGCCGGCTCCCCCTTCCTTTCCTCAGACCCGAGACGGCCCCTCCTCAGCCATCGGTTCCTCCTTTCCATGGGAAGCGACCGTGCATAGGGCTGAGCTGTTGTGACAAGAGTAACAGATAATCCCCGAGTCATGTGAATGCTGGTCACCGTGTGGCTCCACGGCTCAGGAACTCGAGAGCAGCCTCGCGGAGTGGTTCTGCCTCAAGGTGCCGAGCCTGCCTCCTGGTGGCGGCGTCCTGGGATCCGCCTGGGTCGGGGCTGGCCAGTGCTCTGCCCCCTGCCAGGCGGACACCTTCCGGGACTCCAGGCAGACGCTTGGGCTACCCCACAACGTGGCCGCTGTTCCCCAGACTGAGCCGCCCAAGAGAGCGTGAAAGGGGAGCCCAGTGCACTCAGGGCCCAGCTTGGAAGCGCCGCGTGTTCATTTCTGCCACGTCCCTGGTGGCTACGCAGGTCAGCCCTCGTCTGTGGGAGAGGTGGCGCCATGGCAGGACTGACTGCAGGGGGCAGGGGGACCATGGGGAGGCCAACCAGGGATGTGTCAGCCGGCCCGGGGCACCGGTCAGGTGGGAGATTCTCCTTGCTCTCATGCCTCCTCTGGGGGTCCCGTCCCCGCCCCGCAGCCCCCGGGCCCATCACCCCACACACCCTGATCTCAGCTCAGGGACATGTTTGGCGTGTCGACTCCCACTGTGGTGAGAGGAGGCCTGGGCGAGGGCTTCAGTGCAGAAGCTGCTTTGTGGACCCAGGCTCCAGACGAGGGCCCCGGCCTGGGGGTGGACCGTGGAGTTTGCACCAGCTGCTGCGGCCCGGGGGAGCCCGTCCACTCCGTCTGGATCACTGCGGCTTTCTACCAAGTCTGCAGTCAGGGAGCATCAGCTCCCGACTCGGTCCTTCTTTGGTGCCGCGGTGGCTGTGCTGGCGCCTTTGCCTCTTTTCCTTGTAAACTTTAGAATCATTTGGGCAAATCCCCAGGACGGCTTCCTGGGATCCTGAGAGGGACTGCAGTGCATCTATCGCTCAAGCTGCAAAGGGACATCCTGACAATACTGAGCCTTCCCGTCCGTGAACCTGGACTGTCTCCACGTTACGTAGCTCTGTGATTTCGCTCATCAGAGTGCGGGAGTTCTCCTCCCGCAGACAGGTCTGGTATGTATTTCGTTAGATTTGTACCTCAGTATTTCCTTTTGGTAGGCGCTGACATCAATGGAACTGTTTTCCATTTCAAGTCCCCTGTTCCTTGTGCATGGGAAAGAAGTAAGCTTTTTTCTGTTCATCTTTGTCCTGTAACTTTGCTGTAATCGCTTTTCCAGTTTTGCAAAGACAGTCTTCTTGCTTTCTGCCCAGTCAGTGTATCTTTTCTTCATTTTCTTGCCGTATTGCATTAGCAAGGACTCCGCGTGGACTGTTGAAAAGCCATGGCCAGAAGGGACGTCCCTGCCGTGGTCCTGATCCGAGGAGGGAAGGTCTGAGTTTCTCACCATGAAGTGTGAGGTCACCGTAGGGCTTCTGTGGGTAGCCGTTACCAGGTTGGGAACATGACTTCTGTTCCTGGTTTCCTGAGAGCTTTCATCGTGGACGGGTGCGGGGTTTTGCTAAATGCTCTTTCTGCATCTGTTGCTATGGTCCTGTGAGTTTCCTTTTCGATTCTGTTGATGTGATGGGTCACATTCATTCATTTTCAAATGTCGAGCCAGCCACGCATACTTGGGAGAAGCCCACTCAGTCGTGGTATATGTTTTTAAATACATTATTGGACTTGGGGCGCCTGGCTGGCTCAGTCGGTTAAGCGTCCAACCTCGGCTCAGGTCACGATCATGCGGTTCATGACCTCAAGCCCCACGTCGGGCTCTGTGCTGACAGCTTAGAGGCTGGAGCCTGCTTTGGATTCAGTGCCTCCCTCTCTCTCTCTGCCCCTTCCCCGAGTGCTATCTCTCTCTCTTTTTCTCTCTCAAAAATAAACATTAAAAAGAAACAAAATTTTAAAAAGTATCTGTGGATGATGGAGATTTGATTAAAAAGCAAAATGCTGGTCTCAGCGGATGCGCTGGGCAGCTCAGGGCTGGGCTGGCACCACTCCCGGGACCGCACCTGCCTGGTGGTCGGTGCGCAGCAAGCGCGTGGACACGGGCGTGAGTTAGCAGAGAAGCCGTGGGCCCCGATCCCCGCCTCCCACCACCCCTGTGCTAGACCACGTGGCCGACTGCCCAGACAGTGAGCCCAGAGGACACCTGCTCCTCTGTCCAGGGGCGTGTGCCCAAATGTGTGGAACCGTGGCCGGGCCGGCAGGGCCTCCTCTGGGAGGGCTGCCGTGAGTTTCCCGCGGGAGCGAGGGCGCGAGAACCCCATGGACGAAGCCGTTGTCGCCGGACTGTCCCTGGACCCCGCGGCGGCTCTGGGTGCTCACTGAAGCCAGAAATAGCGGGTGCAGCAAGCAGGGACGGCTCTTTTTCTTTTCTCCTTCTCCACAGATGGCACAAGCTAATTATTCTCATTTGTGTAGCACCTTACACCTCTGTAGATTTTTTTCAAAATGTTGGAAAACAGATGATCGCGTCTGTTTTTGTAGCCATGTGAGAGATTTTCATTAACAGGATCGGGCAGGACCATCTGTGTATTTAGTGAAAAGTTTGCCACCAGCAGCGAGTTTAGAACTTTGAGACAATAGCTGGGGGGGCGGGTTTCACCTGTCTGCTGGCTGCCTGGGTTGGTGGGGGCGGGGCTGGGGGGGCGCAGAATCCAGAAGGTGGCGCTGGCTGGGCCTCAGGGCTCCTTGCCGGCCCCCCTCCCCTCAGCCATTTCCCCCAGCCCAGACTAGTGATAAGCAAGCCAGAGAACTTTCCAGAAAAATTGGTAACCAGACTCCACTGCCATCTGGCTGTGCATCCTCAGACAAGTCAGCTCGCCTCTCTGAGCCCCAGCATCCTGGAGAAGTTGTGGCTGGTGGGCTATCAGGGCGCCTGGTCCTAGGAAGTGACCATGAGGGCATTTCGCTTTGATGGAAGGTTCTGGAGCATGAGCCACACAGCACAGTGAGTCTGCTGCCACAACAGGCCTTCCGTCTTCACGCTGCTTCGGCGTCATCTCTCCTGTGGCACAGCACCCCTCGTGGCACACTTCAAGTGTGTATTTATGCAATTTGTAATTAAAGCAAATCACTGAGCAGGGACCTGGCTCCGTGAACCACACAGCCCCCTCCTCTGGGGCCGGCAGGCGCTGACGTGGCAGCCGGGGGTGGGGGGATGGTGGGCCCTTGTGAGGACGCGCCAACGCAGTGCTGCCGGCGAGGTGAGCCCCCAGGGCCGGCCCAGCCTCTGAGGGACACCTGCCAGGGAGGGTGCGTCCCGGGGCTGTTGGAAGAAAGAACCACAAAGTTCGTGGCTTCAAAGAACAGAAATGTATTTCCTGACAGTTCTGAGGTCAGAGATCCAAAACGAGGTGACAGCCAGGGTGTGGGCAGAGCTGATCCCTTCGGAGGCTCTGGGGGGAAGTCGACACGGGGCTCGATCTCATGAACCGTGGGATCAGACCTGACCCGATGTCAGGGGCGCCCAGAAGCCATATTTTTCCATGCCAATGAGCTGATGGGAACAAAGAGCAGAAGTGTCCCTGCCTCACCAGGGACGGCCCTGGGACTCGAGACGGGCAGTGGAGGCTGAGACAAGGCTCCAGAAGCTTCTGTGCAGCTGGAGTCGGTGGAACAGAGCTGTCTTCTCAGATCCAGCCCTGGCTGCCTTTCTTCAACCCTGACATTTCAGAAGTGCCCAATCTTTATGCCATCTGGGAAAATGAACACAATATGGGGGGAAATGAAGCTTTCCACACACTCAGCACAACCTGACCAAACGGCCCACGTCCCTGCCCCGGGACATTCGAGGGGCGCAGAGCTGGGGCCACTGACCTGCCACAGGGAGGGAGGTGCGTCCTGCCATGAGCAGACTCACGAGGCCCCGCTGCCCTCTCTAGGCGCAGCAGGAAGGCTGATGCCAACACGCTTCCGGGGGACACCTGCCTGCGCCTTCCCCAGACCCCTCGTGTGTCCCCTTCCTGAGACCCCGCGGGGCCAGTGAGACGGGGCCCCTCTGGCGTTGGAGGTCACACCAAGTGTAGCAAGGGCACCGCACCCAGACCCCGTGTTGGGGTGGCGCTTGGCTGCCTCGCCCCCAATCCTGCTCTCCCGCGTGGACCCCCGCCCCCCAGCCACCCAGGTGGCCTGCCCTGGGCATGGCCAGGTGCCCCAAGACCCTGGCAGAGCCTTCACATTCGTGCCAAGGGCAGGATGCTAAGCACCATGCTCTCTGCTGCCAGGGCCAGCGGGCGGTCCTGGTGAAGCCCGTCGGTCCACACGGCCTGCTGCCCCGCACAGGGACCCATGCCCTGGCCTTGGAGGGCGCTGTCCGTGAATGCTGGGCTGCGGCAGCAGCCCTCTCTCCGACTGCAGTTCCCTGTGACCGTCACCGTCTCCTGCCCCCTTACACACCTCCACGCCCAGGGCGGTGGCCGCAGGTGGAGTGACAGCCACCCCGGGGACTCGCGGGGTCCCTGGCTGCCCCGAACCACGGAAACACGGCGCTCAGCAGTCATGAGTGGCTCTAATCCCCAGAACCTGGTGCGGAGAGCCCCCCACCTCCGCCACACCGGTGCTCGCGGGGGGCACTGGCAGGAGCGAGTGACCAACCGCATCCGACCCCCTGACGTCACCTGCAGCCGGTGGCTTTGCGTTTGAAAGCGACGCAAACTGTGAGCTTCTGTGGCTCTAAGCAGAGGCGTTCTGTCTGAGCCTTGGCAGTTTTTGTTCATCACCAACACAGAGAAAGACCCAGCCGCTGCCTGGTGCCCAGACCCACGTGCGTCTCCGAGCCGGGTAGTCTGGCTGCAGAATCTTCTAAGGTACGAGGCAGCCACGGAGGCCTGTGAGGTGTTTATTCCCTGCTTTCAAAAACACAATCTGTTATCCCCCCGGAAGAGCATGTGATGTGCGAAAACATTAAGGATATTGCAAAATGGTTGCATGAAATAACGAAATACTTCACCAAAGCATTAATCTTCCGTCGCTTCCTTTCCTCCCAAACTTGCAAGGAGATCATGTCCTGCCGTCTTTATCTGGTTTCTCCATGTGATTGCTGCTTTAAGTCACAAAGCCCCGAGAGTTATGACTGCAGACTGCACGGAGCGGCGTCTGGGCCGCACACACCTCCAGAGCCTCCCTCCCCCGTCCCCGGGGAGGCGCGCGGGGGTCGGGGTCTCTCGTCCCTGCGGGCGCGTGAGCACTCGCGTTGATGTTGCAAGACGAGAGGGGCTAGTGGCTTTCTGTGGACGCCTTTGTTCTTCCCTTCTGAAGAGCGGATACTTCCTGGGAGCGTGTGTTTCACTCCTAATTGTTTTCTAAATTAAGTTACACTTTGCAGCCCTGACTCTTGAGATAAAGACGCCCTGGTGGGGAAGCACCTTTCTTTCGTTAAAAGGAAGGAAGGTGATAAGACGTTGCACCTGCCTCAGTGCAGAGTTTAAACACACACGTGGCCACTTTGGGTCTTGGTACTGTGAACGTCAGCGTCTTCCCTCCACTTCCCTGTGTCACCGAGGGGCAGGGGGAGGCCGGGAGCCGGGGTGGTCCCTGGGGGCGGGAAGACGCCCTCTCGCGCCAAGTGCTTCCGCTGCCTCCAGGCCAGGCTTTGTCCTGGGCTGGTTCTCATTTAATTATGGCAAACACCCTTCCAGGCAGGGCTTGACCTGAGACAGTAACTGTTAGCTCGGCAGCCTCTTCACGGGCAGACAGTCCGAAAACCTGACTGTGGGCTCCGGGCTCAAGCCACGTGGCTTTGGGGTGAGGTGCTGGGTCAGGTATGATGCTCAGAGACCTTTGCAAGCCGCCCAAGGCCACACAGCTCACCCTGCTGGCTCTGGTCTCAGCTCTTGGCAAGGTAGCACCCTGCGTGCTCCTGCACCGTGAGGCGCATAGTAGGTGCTGATCACATAGTAGGGACTCAGCGAGGCAGACTGCACAAGTCTCTCTTCTCTCAGCAGCCAGAAGAGTCTGGTCCAAAGGCTGTCTTTTCTTTCCAGGGAAAGTCCAGGAACCTTCTTTTGCCATCTCGAAGCATGCGCCCAGCGGGCACAGACCGAGTGTGGCCGGGTTGGCTTGGCCAGGTGGGTGGGGTTCCCCTCCGCCTCCAGCCTCCTCCATTCTCGTTGTCTAAGTCATCTGAAAAAACCACTCCTGCTTCATTGACCTTTCTGCACATTTTAATTTACGCCCAGGAGTAAAGTGTCGTATGATTTCTATGCAGCTGCTGAGCCGCGTCTGCGCCGTGTTAGGAAGCAGTGCTTTATCAAGATTTCATGTCGAACTTGCACGAGGGATAATTGCCCTGGGTAAACACTGGCTGTGCATGAAGCTCCGCTCGGGCCCGTCAGGGACAGGGTCTGCACTTGCTGTGTTCCGCTCCACAGGGAGGCTGGCGAGGTCTGGGGATCCGGTCAAGGACCGTGGGAGGCCAAGATCCATCGCCTCCAAAATGACTTCATTATCGGGCTGTTTTTCCTGCCAGGGTAAAGCCACCAAAGAGTAGCTCAGAGGGGCAGGAACCCGCAGAGGCAGGATTCGGTGCAAGACTCTCCCCCCGCGGTGGGACTTAATGACCATCGCTGCCACTGGCCCCCGTCAGGGCGTGTGACAGTGTGGGTCACTGCTGCCCGAATGTCACTCTGCAGCTCAAGTAGAAACACCAGAACCTCCACCTACAGGACATGCACAGCTAACATGGGAGAAAGAACTGGAAAGGCAGGGAGCCTGGAGAGCCTTTGCAGAGCCACATACAGGCACAGGCTCCCAGCCGGGTTGGAAGGCAGGCAGTTGGAGGCACCCACTAAAATTGTTTCTTTAGATGCAGGACTTGTTTGGGGCATTAATCTTCCCGAGCACCATTTTCTTTATTGGGATGAGTAGCCACTAGCTGGGGACAGAGGCGCAACGACACGGCTGCACCCCCCCACCCCCGCACCCACGGGTCTCTTTACGGCCTCCAGGGTCTGCCCCTTCCGGAACCCGTGGAATCCCGGCGCGGGATGTTCAGTGGCTTCCCGCGCTCCGCGATGTGCCTCCCCGGCTGCTCGGTTCACTGATGTCCGGCTCCGGAGCCGAGGGGACGGGACGTGCGCGTTTACCCCCGGCCACCTGGCAAGGGCGCTGGGGGGAGGGCGCCGCGGTGGCCGAGCGGAGATGAGGCGAGCAGGGTGGCCGCGGGGACACAGAGCACAGCCTCCCGCAAGCTGCGGGGGCGGGGGCTGGCAGCGTGGCCGGGCGGGGGCACAGCATGGAGGCAGGTGGGACTGCCATGGGGAGAAGCGCGCCCGTGCGGCCGAGCAGGGAACCCCACGGAGCAGGGACAGCCTGGGCGGCTCGGTGCCCCCCATGGACCCCTGAGAGCGCGCACCCCACTTTCTCCCACGAAGCCGGAGATGGTCAGTGTGTGCGGGGAGGCGGAGGCACGGGCGCGCTGCGCGCACGGAGACGTGGGTGTTACTCACGCTCAGACATGAACAAGCACTGAACCAGTGTAGACGGAATCAGCTCAGCCTTGTGACGGGTCGGGGAGGGGCCGCAGTCCGCGGAGCAGCGGCCCCGGCTGGTTCTCGTGGAACCTCACAAATGGAGCGCAGGGCAGGCGGCGCAGACGGGGCCACCGTGCAGGGGTCACGCGTCACCCAGGCCGCGGCTCGCCGCTCTGAGGGCCGGGGTCTCTCCAGGCCTGGGAGGAAGGGTTGCACTTGGTTTGAATGCACACGAATTTGAAGTTTTTGGGTTTATTTTTAAATTTGTTTTTAATGATTTTATTTGTATTTGAGAAACAGAGAGACCATGAGAGGGGAGGGGCAGAGAGAGAGGGAGACACAGAATCCGAAGCAGGCTCCAGGCTCTGAGCTGTCAGCACAGAGCATGATGTGGGGCTTGAACCCATGAACCGTGAGATCAAGACCTGAGCCGAAATCGGACACTCAACGGACTGAGCCCCCAGGCGCCCTGCGCACCAATTTGAAGTTTGAAATGGCCATCGGAATTCCATCAGTGTTCATCTCATGGACGCATCCTCCGAGGGGCGGCTCTCCTGCTGCTGGTGAGGTCACAGGTGGCACCATGGGATGCAGCAGGGGCCCCGCACCAGGACGTCTGCAGCCAAGGGGCACGGCGCAGCCCAGGAGCGCCTAGCTCACGTGTCCAGGACAGGCCGACAGCCACCTGCAAGGGGGCCTGCCTGCCCCCCGCCTTGCTTGCTCGCACGGGCGGGCCTGGCACGGGGCACCCCCTGTGGAGAAGGCCGGCAGGTTCAGCCACACTTTGCTGGAAATGACACTTTTCCAGTTTCTGTAAACAAATCGCTGCTTCTGGAATCTGGACTGAGTGAAACTGAGAACAAGACAAGCAGCCCCGAGTCCCGGCCCCGGCCCGGCCCCCGGCCACCCTCGAAAGGTCCAGGCGCATCTGTGGCACGCGGTGGACGCGCACCTGCCGTGGCCCGACCCCCTGCACCCCACAGACTGAGCGCCGTGGCCGTGGCATGTGTCCGGCGGAAGGCCACGTGGAGAAAGGGGCACGTGCGGCATCGTGTCTGAGTTTAAAAGCACGGGTCAGAAAACAACCCAGAAAGTCGTGCAAGGGTCCCGGTCGCCTGGTTTCAGTGAGGCCGCCTCGAGTTCGGAGGGCGCAGGGGAGTGGCAGACGCGAGGCTGGGAAGGCAGCCCCTCCCCAGAGGGTCCCGCTCGAGCGCCACCAGCATGCATGACCCGCATTAACGAAACTCGCCGGACACCCCTCTGCTTTACCACCCTGTGCCCCGGCACCTGTCGAGGAGGGCAGACAGCTGCACGGCACGCCGCCTCTGTGCCTGCTCTGTCCCTGGGGAGCCGCTGGGGAGCGTGCAGCTCTGAGAGAGAGGGGTCAGCAGCAGAATGAATCCTGGAAGCCCCCCCAGAGGAGATGCTCTTGGCAGTGAACGGTGTTCCAGGCCAGGGGAGCCTAGTACTCAGAGCATCTGGCCCACAGGGAGCTCTGCTGTCAGGGGCGGAGGCGGGCCGGGTGAGCACAGCCCTGGGCATCCAGCCGGCCTCCCTTCCCCTGGAGGAAGTGGTGGGAGCTGAGCCCCGAGTGGGGCTGGGGGGACTGCCTGGCCATCCCTACCGAGACCTCAGCTGCAGCCTCAGCTCACACCCCTGAGGCAGGGGTCCCGGAGTGGGGGGCGTCTCACCATGGAGAACCAGCAGAAGAGGCATCCGTGGGGGCACTAGGCACAGGGGGGCCACCACCAGGGCCCCTGCTCACGACCTCATCTGCAACCTTGATCTTCCCCCCAAGATCTTGTGGCCCCTGCCGGCCCTACCCTCCTCTGGCTCCCCAGTACCTGGTCGGTGCCTTGACTGTAGAGGTGCAGTGAGCATGGGATGGGTAGATAGAGGGGGTATGGAGGGAGGGAGGATGGACGGATGGACCGACAGATGAGTGGATGGAAGGATGGATGGGGGGTGGATGCTGGGGGATGGATGGATGGATGGATGGACGGATGGACGGATGGATGGATGGGTAGAGGAACGGGTAGACAGGGGGACGTAGAGGTGGAAAGGAGGGAGGAGGGAGGAGGCAGGAGGGAGGAAGGAGGCAGGCAGACTGTTGGGGAAGCTGTCCTGTCACCGTCCCAGCTCCAAGCTCACCTCTGCTCACTGGACCCCTCGGTTCAGACAACAACAACAAGAATAGAAGGGCTGTCTCATCACCACAACGCAAGTCCTGGATGGGAGACACGGCTACGGCCCCTCGGTAAAAGTCAGGTGGCGGCCGGGATGCAGAACCTGGCGGCCCTCGCCAGCCGCTCCCGGCGCCCGGTCCCCCACTTTGCTCTTCTCACGCAGGAGCAAGTGACTGTGATGAGGGTGGGGGGTGAGCGTAGAGCCTCCCCGGTGGGGGGGGGGGTGCTGCCGGTTTCCCACTTTCCGAATTGGCCTCCCTCGGGTGAGCTGAGCCTTTGGGAGCCAGCCGGGCCGGGCAGGAGCCGTCAGGATCGTTCCCTGCACGTCCTGGAGGAAGGGAAGAGGCTGCACAGGCGGGGTGTCCCGATGCTCAGAGTCCAGAACCGCCGGAGGCCGAGTCCCCAGCCCCAGACTCCAGCACCTGGAGGGCGGCTTTCACGACCCAGACTTGCCCCGGCTACAGACTATGTGCAGCGCTGCACGCCTCGTGTCTGGGCATCAATTCCTGAGTATTCCCAGTGCCCGGGCCGCGTGGGGTATTCCCGGTGCCCGGGCCGCGTGGAGGGCACAGGCGTCTTGTCGGGGCCGGTACGGGCTTGGGGATAACTGAACGCCTCCTGAAATGTGACAAAGCGTCTTCCAGCAGGTATAGCTCACTTCTCCATAGAGTGAGGGCCCAGAGTAGTCCATTTATGTGGGTCAGCGACACTCCCAGGAAACTCTAGAAACACCGGGAGCCCCGAGGCTTTCCCCACGTCGGGCCGAGGTCCTGCACAGCTCACTCCTCTCTGCTTAGGCGGCGAGGCAAGGAGCTCCTGGAGTCAGGCTCAGACGTGGCCTCCTTCGGGACGCGTCCCTGAACCCCCGAATGCCCTCCCCGCCCCTCCCCGAGGACCCGGGTGCTCCGTTCCCCACTGGGTCAGCATCCCCGCCCCCCACCCACGTGAGCACCCAGTCTGTGCCTGGGGTGGGGAAGCGATGCAGCCAGGACAGGAGAGGCCGTGAGCGAGGAGCAGGCCCTTCCAGGGAAGCCTTTCTCCCCGTCAGTCCTGCAGCTGGGAACTGGGGACTCAGGGGCCCCAGGAGCTGGCCTCCATTGACACAGAACTCATGCACCATAAATCTCACCATTTCAAAGTGAACAGTTCAGCGGCGCTCAGTATGGTCCCATGATGCGCGGCCGTCACCTCTACATCGTCCCGGAGGGGACCCCGTGCCCATTAGCAGCCACTCCCGTCCTACCCCCCCCCCACCCCAGCCACCGCCTCTCCCCTCTGGCTCTGCGGGCAGCCCTCCCACGGCCAAGGCCAGTGGTGACGGTCCCCAGGTGGCCTCGCCGTCAGCAGGGTATTCAGGGACTGTGGCCAAGCGGGATGGATGCCCCATGAGAGGCCCCCTCGGGGGCCCCAGGACAGGGTGGGGGAGGTGCTAAGGCCCCACAACCTCCTCCCCCACCCCCTGCGGCACCTCCCTGCACAGTGTCCCCGCTCGTGTCCCCAGGCAGACGAGCCTGCAGCGGGTGCTGGAGCCTTCTGCTCGGGGTCCCGTGATCCACCTTGTAGCTAAATTTTGAGGACACCCCACTGAAGTCACAAAGTCACAGCGGTGGACTCCTAACTCAGTTCACTGGGCTGTTTCCGTGGCCAGAAACCACTATGACCCTCTCTTAACGCTGGCCCCAAAAAGGCGCATCCAGTCCACTGGGGACACTGCCTCGGTTCCACAGGCCGCTGGGTGGCAGGTGACCTGTCCTTCTGGGGACAGAGGTCCTCTGATCCTGGTGGATCACAGAGGGTGGGGGTCCCAGGTCAGCAGACTCCGAGGCACCCTGGGCGCCCTTTCCAAGCACCCCGCAGGCTGTGCCGGTCTCTGCCTGCCTGTTTTCCTTCTGGTCGCCTGCGTCAGCCCTGCTGCGGCCACGCTGCCTCTCGGGACCCCACAAAACCTCTGCCACAGGACCTCTGCACACACTGTCCCTGTGGCCGGCCCAAGCCTCGCAGGAGCCCTCGCGTCCCTCAAATCTTAGGGGAACCGTTCCGTGCCGCCAAGTCTGGGTCAGGCTCGCCCCCACCACCATGCTTCCCGGGGCCCCGGGTGTGGACCAGACCCCACGGTGTCAGAGTCCCGAGAGCTGGCTGGCCCACCCATCCTGCTGGGTTCCCTGCCCCACTCTGGGGACCCCCGGCCTGGCCTGGGGCCCCCGTCGTGGCCGCACAGCCAGCCAAGGTGTCATTTTCTGGTCACCCACCCATGAGCCTCCGCCCTGTTTTACCCAGGCCACCCCCAGTGCCGCACACCAGAGCCCACAGGTGTGTGGGGGATGAGTGTCCCTGCGTGGCCTTGGCTGACAGCCCTTGCTCCCGGGCCTGGCTCCTCCTCAGAAGGTGTTTCCCCGTCTGTCCTGAGCCGGGTGAGACTCATCGGGGCCACAGCAGGGACACAGCCAGGGGCTCAGAGAGGCCACTGCTTGTCCAGCACAGACCTGGGTTCAGGCCCCAGCCTGGACAGGCGTGGATGTGGGCATGGGCGTGGCATGGCCTCCCAAGGGCACACGTGGCATTGGCGTCTTTGGTGTTTGCAGCACAGGGTCGACGGGATGCTCGCCGGGCGGATCCTCAGCCTGCGGACGCCCCCCCCCCCCCACGCCGGCTGCTCCCTGGGCGAGCAGGCAGGGCCGTGGCCGAATCTGTACTTAGACGATCGCTTTTCTTGTCTCTCAGGACCCCTGTCTCTTGTCAAGTTTGTTGAAAACTAATGGAAGTAATTAGCGAGCCGCAGAGCCGCGTGCAGCAAGCTGGCGGGGGGAGGAGGGTCATGTCGCCGCCCAGGGCAGCGGGACGCAGTTGCAGGTTCTCGGGGGCTGGGGGTACGCCCTTGCCCCAGGGACGACTCTCCCCTCGAAGCTGGTGCTGGGCCGCCCGTCCCCAGAGGGTGTAGACCCCCTTCCCACCTGTTGAGCTCAGGCCCCCTGGGGTGGGGGGGGGGACGCAGCCTCCAGGAGCGGGTGCTACCACCCAGCTGCAGAGTTTATGCTGCAGACCATCACCCGCACAGAGCCGGCCGTAGCAAGGGCTCCCTGGCAGCCTGGGGCGGAGGCGGGGAGCCTGCAGCGGCAAGAAGGTGCAAAGCGTCTCTGGGCCTCAGTGTCCCCATCTGCAGAATAGGGACAATGCCGCCAGCCAGCTGTGCCTTCCTCTGGAGCGGGAGCGGCCGTGCCCAGCAGACGGCCCGGCGCCCGGCAATTTACCCTGAGCAGGAGAGCCCTGGTCTGCCGCAGGCGGCCGCACGCCGGAATTTACTCCAAGCAGGAGTTTCTCTGTGCTTGTCGGTTTTATCAACATCGAGGGAGACGTTTCGTACAGACTCTCGGGGACTTTAAATGTTTCTGGGCTGACCCTCACAGGGGGTGTCGCGGGGAGGTCTTGCCTCCTGTCACAGCAGCTAGTGCCCCGGGGACACAGGAGGAAGCCAGGACGGTGGCCCGGCCCTCACATGCTCGGCCGTCCAGAAGGACACGGGCGAGAAGCAGAAAGAGAGTGCCAGGCAGACGGGGTGGCGCCCTGCAAGGGGCAGTGAGCAGGCCTGGCTGACCCCAGGGGGCAGCCTCATCCCAGGGGTGCGGGAGGGACCTGCTAGAGACCTGCATCCTGGGCGCTCGTTCCGAGCCAGCCTGGAGACCCAGCCAGGGCGGAGGCCGTTCTCAGACCCCGTGCTGGCCTGGACCGCGCAGGACTCGTGGGCACGGGGCACCAGGCAGCACCTGGCCCTGAGGGTGGACTGGAGAGGGGTCTGGGCCACAGAGAGGTCTAGTCTCCAGAGCCCTGATGTCTGCAGACAGAAGCCCCTGCGGCTTCCGGCCCCGCACGCCGCTGTCCAGGGCTCCCGGCCATGTGGCTCAGCACCTGTCTGTGCTCCTTCCCATGTAAGCACCGTGTTCGTGGGGGCGGCCCCTCCCAGAGGGCCAACCAGGGGACAAATGGCTACAGCCAGGCTTCTCTGTTTGCCCCAGAGGGCCCCCAGGACCCACAGCACTGCTCTCTCGGGCTGGCCGGGGCCCGTCACACTGGAAACATGTCCGCTTTAACACCCACGAGGCTCTCGTGAACACCTGTGTGGGGCAGCCCTCCACTGGCAAACTGCATGTCTCAGGGCTTTGCCTAGGGCCACCTGTGCTGTCCTTGAGGGTCCCCGTCCCTGAGGACACGCGTCACCCCAAGGGCCCCGGGGACAGCACTCCGAGTCTCCTGTTGGGGCCACCCTGACGCTCCCTGGACGTCACCCACGCTCTGCAGCGCCGTCGCCGGTCGGTCTTGAAGAAACGCGAACCCTCCGCGCCAGGCCGACCGTCAGTGTTGTTAGAAACCCGCCTTCAGAGAACAAAGGGGCTTATTTATGTATTTTGTGCTAATTTCCCAACATTCGCAGGGCTGCCGTTTTTGTCTCTGTTGGTGACGACTGGGTGTCAGGAATGATTGATCCTGCTCAGTTTGTTGCTGATTTTAATTTGTTTGCCGTCGGGGCAAACAGTGCTGTGAAAGCAGTCTGGGATTTTCTCGTCATCTGAAATGAACTGCAGTCATCCCCCCACCCGCATATTTCCACAGAGACCCGCCCGCCCTCGCCGTCGGTGCCCCTGGAGCCCCCGGTGCCCCCGGTGCCCCCGGAGCCGCGCACGGCCTCCCACCTTCTCGGGCACAAAGGCGGGCTTCGTCCCGTTTGAAAACGCGGCCACAGGAGCCCGCGCGGGGGAGGAGCTGGCCCTGGGGAGGCGCGTGGGGCGAGGGAGCGCGGTATTTATTCTTTCAGGCAAAGCGACAATAAAAGGTGAACACAGGGCAGAAGCACTTTATCAGATGTAACCGTGAAATGCTTTTTTTGGTTCCTGGAATAAACAGTAATTAAATCACGTTCACGGTGACGGTGAAATTGCTTAAAAAAGCAGTCGCCCCACCGTAATTGCTGAGATGCCCACGTTTTTATAAATACTAGGTAACTTTACCCATCGTTTTTATCAGCAGAATGTGACACCGGCTGCGGGTGCCTCATAATTTACCGCGGCGTTGGCGGCGGCTGCAGAAGCCGTCGTGTGAAAACGCACTGCCGTGGGCCCCGCGCTCGCACGGCTCCCGAGAGGCCTCTCCCCGCCTCAGAGTCACAAAGTCGCTAGGAGGGGCGGGCGCCTCAGGGTCTAATTTGTGTCCGGGAAGCAAAGCTGCAGCGTCAGTACACGGCTGCTGTGGCCGCCCAGTGCCCTGGTCACCCGAAGGCCGTCGCTGGCCCTGAGAGCGTCCACCGGCTGGGCGGGTCCTGGGGAACCACAGCACGTGGAGTCCCACCCAGAACCCCGCCTTTCCCCACCCTTTCCCCAAACTCCGCGTTCCTGGGGCGGGAAACAGCTCAGGGTTCCAGAGCGCGCTGGGGGCACAGGGTTTGCAGGCAGTGAGTGGGGGCAAGCAACAGAGTGTTTGGGGTCAGAGCAGACCCTCGGCACCACTAACAGACTCGGGACGGGTCCAGACACAGTGACGGGGAGGTGTGAGCAGAGGCGGAGAGGGGAGGTGGCTGCAGAGGTGGAGGGGGGAGGTGGCTGCAGAGGTGGAGGGGGGAGGTGTGAGCAGAGGTGGAGGTGGGTGGTGTGCAGAGGTGGAGAGCCGCGGGCCACAGATTCCGTGTAAGAAAAATGCATCCTTTGCTCTTCTAGAAGTTTCCTCCTTCCGAGGCCGAGGGCTCCTTCCCCGAGGGGCAGGGGTAAAGCGCATTCCCTGAAGGCCCGGAAATCAGTTCAGTTGTTACCCCCTCCCCCCGCCCCACTGCACATCAGGAGACCCAGAACCGCTGCCGAGATGCGGCCACGCGCGCCCAGGACGTCCCCTGCCCGCCGGGCTGGCCCTGACCTTGCTTCCTGTTCCCTTGCAGTCTCCTTCAGCAGCTGTCTGGGGACCAAGGGGACCCAGTATGAGACCAACAGTGTGGACTTCAAAGTGAGGGCGGACGGGACGGTCTTTGCGACCCGGGAGCTGCGCATCCCCTCGGAGCAGGTGGCGTTCACCGTGACGGCGTGGGACGGCCGGACCGCTGAGCACTGGGACGCCGTGGTGCGGCTGCTGGTGGCCCGGCCCTCGTCGGCGCGCTCCGCACACAAGGTAAGACGTGAGCCCATGCAGGGCGCGGCGAGGGGCCTTCCTCCTCGAGGTCAGTGTGGCACCGCCTCTGCGGACGGTCCCCGGGGATGGGGCACGTCAGCGCATCCAGGAGGACCCTCCACCTGCCGCCTTCCCGGGGACGTCGGCCTCGCGGGCAGGCTCGAGGGTCTCACGGCTCTCACCCTCCTGACAGCCCCGAGCACTCTTTAAAACCAAGATTCTGCATTTCCGTTTCTCTCTGGGCACCCCAAATTCTCCTGCCCACGGCCCTGGCCTCAGGCCCGGGGCTGCCACGTTCTCGGGGCATTCGAGCCCGGTGGGCCCCCGGGGCAGGTCCCTGACACCTGGGCATCAGCCAGCGGAAGGAGAAAGTGGACCGAGACCCTCGCGCCTAACAGAGGGCCCAGGGGCGTCGCATTTTCCTGATGTAACACGTGTGGCATGCTAGCCAAGGACGTGCTTTCAGCTGCGTCCCGGGCAGGCCCTCGGGGAAAGGCCCTGGGAAGCAGAGGCTTAAACCAAGTTGGTCCGATTCACCCAGAGCCTCGGGGCAGGCAGTCTGCAGGGCTCCCGAACCAGCTGATCCAGGAACCCTCTTCATGGAACACCCTGCAGGACAGGTGTTCCGGGGAACCGACTTCGGGAAACCCGGGCCCTGCGTTTTGTTTCATCTGGTTTTTTAAACAGAGTGGAGGTGGTTTACGTTTAAAAAGAGAACGCGGCGGGGCACCTGGGTGGTCAGTCGTTTAAACATCCGACTCTTGGTCTCGGCTCAGGTCCGGATCACGGTTCGTGGGTTCAAGCCCCGCATCGGGCTCTGTGCTGCCAGCATGGAGCCTGCTTGGGAGTCTCTCTCTCCCTCGCTCTCTGCCCCTCCCCTGCTTGCCGTCTCTCTGTGTGTCTCTCAAAATAAATAGTTAAAAAAGAGAGAGAGAGAGAAAGTGGTGACGCGGGCAGGTAGCTTTCTCCTCCGGCTGATGAGCTGACCCCCGGGACAGATGTCAGGCGCTCTCGCTGGTAAACTGAGCCAGGCATGGGAACGTGTCCAACACTGGCGCCCTGGGAAATCGGGAGCCTCACCGTGTGGATGTTACCGACCTCAAGGCAGACGGACAAGTTTTTCCATCCTTTCCTGAGAGCTGAGGAGCCCCGTGCAATGAGAAGGCAGTGAGCAAGGCAGCCCCGGGTGGGGGTGGGAGCCGGTCCCCCCTTCCCTCCCTCCAGGCACCTGCGGCAGGCTCAAGGCTCGGGTCCCTGATTGCAGTGTGGAAGCTGGGATCCCGTGAGCGGAGGGTAGAGCTCCTCGGGGCCTGTGGAAGGCCGCAGATGAAAGGCGCTAATTGAAAACATAATGACACCTTTTGTTAGGCATGTTAATGAAGTGATTTCTGATGCAATTAATTTCAGATCCTCTTGGAAGGTGATTGCAATTAGTCCCTGGTACCTGCGCCTCTCCGGCCCCCACACAGCAGGCTGACCCAACAAGCCCCCCCCCGGGGGGTGGGGCAGGGAGTCCGCGTCCTAGGCTCGGACCATCCTGGGGGTCCCGCTGCGGGATGCCCTCCCGGCGCCCCTGAGTGTGTGGCACGTGGCGGGCGGAGTCCCTATGGCTCACCCAGCCAGCCCTTCTCGATGGCACCCCACTGCCTCTTACATTCACACCGAGAGTTCCTTGTCCTAACCTTTCAGGACCCCACCTAGGCCCTGCCCTAAGAGGTGGCCACTCCTCTGACCCTCAAAACATCTGCAAGTGGGTGCTGTCATTGTCCCCACTTTACAGATGGGGGCGCTAAACCGTGGGGCGACACCCTTTGTCTGCATGGGAGGCTGATGTTCCAGAAAGGAGCGAGAACTTCCTAGGTGTGGCCAATGTCCCTAAGCACCTGCCAGAGCAAATGTAAATCTTCAGTGGAGAGGGTCTAGGCAGCCTCAGGTCACCCCTGTCCTCTCCTGCACGGCGTCTGCACCCAGTGGGGATGGGACAAGGTACACAGAAGTCAGACACAGAAGACAGTAATGATTCGTAGTGGCCCCAGGTGATGGCAGTTATCAGACAGACATTATAAGCACAAGTAAAGACAAGATTTTGACAGAATGAGAAGAATAAAAAAGAACTGAGCAGTTTAGGACTGAAAAGTGTAACAAACAAAAGAAAGAGCTCAGTGGGTAGATCTTTCTGCAGATTAGACACAGTTGAAGAGAGGTTTAGTGAAGCAGAAGGTATCAGGAGAAACATTCAGGCTAAAGCCCCAGAAGGTAAACAGAAGACAGACACAGAAGAAGAGTATTGGGCACAGGAGAAGTAGCAAGGAGTTGGGACGTGTGCATGTCTGGAATGTGAGGGAGGGATAAAATGGGGCAGGAGTAATATCTGAGAAGACAACGGCAGAGGATATTCCAAACACTGACAGCAGGCGCGCCGGCATCAACTCGGCGCCCGCGGTCTCTACGCGGGATAAGAACACCAAGAAAACCACTTCAGCCTGGTCCTGGTCCATTCAGGCCGCTGTGAAGGGAGAGTGTGGACGGGGCTTGTGAACAGTGGGGATGTATTCCTCACGGCCCTGGCGTCCGGAGGTCTGCGGTCAGAGTGGCCGCACGCTCGGGTTCCCAGGAGGCCCGTTCTGGACGCCTTGTATCGTCACCTGGCAGTGAGCGGAGAGAGAAGCAGGCTTGCTGGTGGCTTTTAGAAAGTCACTAGGGCACTGATCCCATCCCGGGGGCTCCACCTCACGATCTCCTCCTCTGGTCCTAATCACAGCCCCTCCCCCGCCCCACCGCCTGACACCATCACACCTGAGGGGCAGGTTTCGGCACATGAATTTGGGGAACACCCACCTTCAGTCCCCAACAGGTATTTTAGGGTAAACTGTCTGAAAACCAAAGCCACGTAGATCTGTCTGACAGCAGGCAGGAGACTGAGCCCCATGGAGGGTGTCCTGGTGACCCAGAAGCCGGCTTCTCACAGGGACGGTGGGGCCCAAAAGGTGGCGGGTGGTGACAGAGACAGTCTGTGACCCAGTAAAACTGCCATTCAGGAAGCTGTGTTCTTCAGGTTGAAACAAGACACATCGGGATGAGAGCCCGAATGAAAAGCCATGAAAGGATTACGCAGGTGGGAACAGCCGTGGGCAGTGAGGGTGTGACACTGTGTGGGTTCAAGTGCAGGACGCGTAACCTGGAGAGGAGGCTCGTGGGCTGGGAGGTGCTCGCACTGGCCTGGAAGATGAATGCACTACTCTCATAAGACAAAGGTCCCTGTTAGAAGATTCTGGAAAATCCCCAAGGCCACAGTGGTGGGCACATGGCGCACTCACCAAGGCAGAGAGTCTTTCAGGTCATAAAGTGAATCTTAATGTGAGTTACCTGAAGTCCTCAGAGTCTGACATTGTCCTGGGAGGAAAGGACACTGTCAGAGTAACAGTTACTTCCCTTTGGGATTTTCCTGGGATTCCAACGCGATTGTGGATGAAGGCACTAGGCTGTAGCCAGATAACTCAATGACCAGCCTGTCCAAAGGGGCAGCTAAACTCCTCCGCATCCTGGGTGTTTCCTGCTCATATGCTTTTACCTCTTGTAGTCCACAAAGTGAGGCAATAGTTTCTTAAATGCCTTAAAAATATAATTTGTCCTTTGCCTCTGTTATCAATGTGAATTTTCAAAAAACATGGTCTTTCTTGGGGGGTCTGGATGGCTCGGTTGGTTAAGTGTCTGACTCTTGATTTCAGCTCAGGTCATGATCTTGGCGTTTGTGAGATCAAGCCCCACATCAGGCTCTGCACCAAAATCACAGAGCCTGCTTGGGATTCTCTCTTTCTCTCCCTCTCTCCCTCTGCCCCTCCCCTGTTCTCTCTCTCTCTCTCTCTCTCTCTCTCTCTCTCTCTCTCTCCCTCCCAAGTTCGAGCCCCGAGATGTTGACAGAGCAGAGCCTGGAGCCTGTTTCAGGTTCTGTGTCTCCCTCTCCCCTGCTCCTGTTCTGTCTCTCTCTTTCTCAAAAATAAATAAACATCAAAAATTTTTTTAATTTTTTTCTTAAAAAAAAGAAAAGATGAAAACACACCGGAGAGGGGTGCCTGGGGGGCTCAGTTGGTTGAGCATCCGACTTCAGCTCAAGTCATGACCTCACAGTTCGTGGGTTCGAGCCCCACGTCGCTCTGTGCTGACAGCTCAGAGCCTGGAGCTGCTTCCAATTCTGTGTCTCCCTCTCTCTCTGCCCCTCCCCTACTTGTGCTCTGTCTCTCTCTGTCTCAAAAATAAATAAACAAAAAAATATATTTTTTAAAAGAAAAGAGAAAACACCAGAGAGAAATGTTAATAAACCCAAGTGCACCCGTGTTTGCAAAGACAATCGTGGCCACACTGGTCAGTTCCAACAGCAAAGGATTGGGTCAACACTTGACAACTACTACGTGTAATTCAACACAGAAGAAAGGATGGACATCACGTGACCATCAGAATATCAGATGTTAAATTTAACTTCCTTTCAGTGGAAAATTCAGCAAATCAGGAGAGGGCGTCAAGGGCGCTGACCGGGTCAAGGGCGTGCAGCACAGGTCCGCTCTGCCCTGGGAATGCTCGAAGCCGTCCTTGCCGTCAGAAACGGGACGAGGGCTCTCTGGGGTCACGTGCCCAAGCGTCCAGCCAACGAGGTCAGGCGAGAAAAGGAATAAACAGAACCGGCGGTGTGTGTCGCTTCCGTGATGGCGAATGTAGGAAATCTGAAATAATCTGTAGAGAATGTCTTGGACGTAATGAATGCGGGTAGCAAGGCTGCTGGATGTAAAGCAATGGCCCCTCTCTGCACCCAGAATAAACAGCCAGAAAATGAAGTTTGAACCAGATGCCAAGCACAACAGGGTTTAAAATGATCCTAGCCCCAGGGATAAGTCTATAGAGCAGGTGCGAGACCCTTCACGTGACTGGGAGCAGTCACAGCAGAGCTTGGAAACCAGGGAAACCGAGTCTGCCCCTGCTCCGAAGGGCCGCTGCTGTGCTGACTGCACGTCCCCCCGGATGTTCTTACAGACCCAGCACGACCCCCACGGAGCTCCCCGCGGACTTGCCCCGTTCGCTTGTGATGGGGGTAAAAAGAGGACTTACATTTTTGTTTTGTGTGTTTTTTGTTTGTTTTCTCTGTCCCACGGAGAGACAGCCGCCGCTCGGCACAGTCCCCGGCGCGGATGCGAACAAGGAGGATTTTCTCCCGCCACCAGCTACCACACCGTGGCCCCACTGCCCGGGGGGGGGTGGGGGGGCTGTTGCCTTTAAATATTGTTTTGATGAACCGCGAAGGGCCAGGAACAGCCCAGAGCGACGCAAAGACGCGGGGCTCGTGGGGGGAGGCTCAGGCAAACCACAGCGGGTCTTGACCTCGGCGTTGGGGCTGGGGCCGGACCGCCCTCCGTGGTGGGGTCGCCCTGTGGGGTCGGCCAGCTCCCCAGCGCCCGCCGCTCGACGCCAGCGGGGCCCCGTCAGCCTCCATGCAACCAAAGCTCCCTCGAGTCTTTACAAGTCGGTCCTGGGGACAAAATCGCCCCCTCTGGAGAACCACTAAACTACAGCGATTAAAAGGGGTGATTTGGGAGCAAGGGAACCACAAATGGAGCAGAACAGTGAGTGCAGAATGAAGAGTTCATGTTTTTTAAAATCATCCTCACGCAGGTGTCACTTCTGTACAACAGAACTCCGCCGCTTGACGTGTCCCGTCTGATGAATTTGTCACATGAGCATGGTGCAGACGCTCAGTTTTTACACGAGAGGCGCTCTGTGGCCAAGGTCAGCGAACCGCAGCCCGCGGCCAGAGCTGACCTGCAGGCTAAGAATGGTTCCGTGTTTTTAAATCGTTGTGTACGTATCTGTATTAATAGCTTCGATTTCACCTCTTGGCCTGCAGTGTCTAAAATATGTAACTATCTGACCGCTCAGCAGAAGGGTTGCCGAGGTCTGCCTCGGGTAGTAGAGGACAGACCATCTTTCCAGTCCCGGTATCCTTCAGGAAAAAAGGTGAACTGGCCCCTGATCACAGCCCAAAACCACTTCTAGGTGGAATTTTTTTTTAATTTTTCAATGTTTATTTTTGAGAGAGACAGAGACAAAGACAGAGTACAAGCAGGGGAGGGGCAGAGAGAGAGGGAGACACAGAATCGGAAGCAGGCTCCAGGCTCTGAGCTGTCAGCACAGAACCGGACACGGGGCTCGAACCCACGGACCATGAGATCATGACCTGAGCCGAACTCGGTTGCTGAACTGAGTAGGGGGAGTGTTTTCAGTGCGTGCCGAGGGCTTCCTGCCTGGGTTTGTGAACAGTGGGCAGTTCAGACAGGGAGACAGGGAGAGGGGTGCAGCTGGCAGAAGGTTCTAGAGACACAAAGCGCCCTTTTCCAGGGAGCGGTCTGCAGGATGGGAAGTCCTGGGAAGCTCTTGCACAGGCTCTGAAGCACAGCCCTCAGGGACCAGCTGGTGGGACCCCCGAACTTCCCGGTTCTGTGAATCTGTTTCTCTCGCGGCCGGGTCTCTCCAAGCTCCGCCTCCGTGCCCAGTGTTCCAGCGACTCGGCGGGCTGGACCCCGCGGACAGTGACAGGATCCAGCGAATCTGGCAACTCTCCTACTGCCCCTCCCCTCTCCTAGCAACGATTCGAAGGCGCCTTTTTACAGGCGACGCCAGCAGTGCCGGGATCTGGAATAACTTTTTTGTGCAGTCTTGCAGGAAAGCTGATAGCGATTCAATTAGAAAATGCAAATGAGGTCACATATTTCCCGCCGGAGTGCTGAATCGCCCCTGAGGAATCACAGCAAGATTCTGGCCGCACAGTAAACACTGAAGATGAAGCAGTGCGCACGGCTGTCGGCCGAGGGGCCGCAGTAGCGCTCGGCGGCGGCGATATGGGACCTGGGGGTACAGTTTGCAGAAAAGAAACTGTTGTTTATGAAACTAATCCTAGCTCTTAACGCGCGCGTCAGCGTTTATGAGAGCGACGCTCAGCCATGCGGCGCCCACGCCCAGCCGGGCCCAGGGGCTGGCACGCTCTTCCCGCGTCCGCACTGGCGTGGCCGAAAGCGTCCCCTGAAGAGTGTACGTTGGGGTCCCGACCTTCCGTCGCTGGGAGTGAGACTGCATTTGTGAACAGGCTTCTGCAGACAGACTCAGTCGGGGAGGGTCCTTCAAGGGGCCCCGTCCCCGTGACCCGCGTCCCCATGACGCACCCAGGCAGGAAAGAGAGCGAGGGTGCTTCTGTGAGCCAGGGAGGGCCAGGGATTACCGGCCAAGCTCCCGACTCCAGGAGGGGGGCCCGGGGCAGACCCTCCCCCTCGGCCCAGTGGAGGAGCAGACCCCTGCCCACACTCAGACCTCGGACCACGGCCTCCGGAACCAAGACAATAAATGTCTGCTGTCACGCCCAGGCCGTGACTAAGGGGCTCCAGGACACTCTTGGCAGGGGTGTGGCCTCACCTGCCACAGACGGAGGGCAGCAGACCCCGTGTAGCCTCGGGGGCTCCAGACGCCCCCAGGTCCCCTTCGTACAGCTGCTCTGGTCCCCAGTGCAGTGAGGGTAAGTGTGGCCACGACGCCAATGCTTCAGGCCCCGCAGTCCATCAGCCTCCCGCTCTGCGGTCCATCACCCCTCCAACTCATGGTCTGCCCCCCTCCCCACACAGGGCGTCACCCCTGCGTCCTGAGCGCGGCATCACCAGAGGCCCCAGGTTGGTGACGGGACAGTGGAATGGAGGGGGCCTGGTGGAGAGCCAGCTCCTGCCGCCCCCTGTCCCCTGAAGCCCCTCCGGGCTGGCCGGCCGGGTCAGGAAAGCCCCCAGGTGAGCGCCAGAGGGCTGCCGTGCCCCCACCTGAACCCTGAGGCCACAGATTCAGGGGCTTCAACCGAAGGGGCCACATGGGGCTTTCTATGCGAGATGTCGCCTTAAAGCACAGAATGGAGTCTCGTCAGAGAGTACCTTCCAGAAGATGCCTCAGTGCAGCTGACGCAGCAGCCCCTTTGACTTGAGCCGAGGTCGTCGGCGAGGTGCAGACGGAGCCCGTGGTTGTCCTCGGGTCCACCCCCACCACCACCGCCACTGCTCCAGGCTGGCCCCGACGGCCCCGGAGAAGCCAGGCTCGTGGGTTCGCGCGTGTCTCCGCGTGTCGGGCTGTCCCCTTCCGGAGCCCGAGCTCACGGCCGCAGCCCGTCCGCACCCACACCGGCGCCTCTCAAGGGGGGAGCAAAACTCCCCACACTCACGGCGTTTTAACTGCCGGCTGGTGTGAAGGCACAGCGAATGTTCTCACCGGTGGACGGTGCGTCTCGGCTTCCTTGTCCGTCCGCCGGCTCGGGGAATGGCCCTCGGAGCGAGGGTGACATGTCCCCGACCCTGCCCCTCTGGCCCACAGTGAGCAGGGAAGGGAGGCATGGAGTGGTGTCAGGCTGCAGATGGCCCTGAACAGGCGCCTGGGTGAACCCTTCCTTCCGCAGAGGGGGGTGGTGATGGGGCGTCTGCAAAGCCAGCGAGAAGCCCCGTGATGCTGCCCAGGGGGACACCCCCCGGGCACCAGCTCAGCGAGACCCGGGGGGAGCGAGCGGGGGAAGCGCCAGTGGCTTGTGGGTGACTGCACAGCATCGTGGGCACCAGACAGAGGGCCGCTGCCAGGCAGGGAGGCTTCCAGGGAGGGGGTCAGAAAGGTCCCGGGTCACTCCCCTGGTCCCCTGGGGAAGGGTGCTTCCGTGTCCCTGCCAGACACCGCCCTGCGGCAGGCTCTGCTCTGGGGTGCGGGGCCACTACCGGGAATGAGGGGGCAAGGGGCCTGAGCAGCGGGCAGGGGCTGCCGCTGTGTCCAGGGCTCAGGAAGGTGACATCTGAGCCAAGCCCTAAAATACCAGAAGCCAGCGCCCCCCAAGGAGGCCTCCTCTGTCCTCTGGCGAATCCCCATCTCTGCACAACCCGGCCTGGGCTGCGGGGCTGCCAGCGCTCCGGCCGGCTTCTCTGTGCGCGGCCTCCCGGGGTCAGGTGGGCTGAGACGGCGTGCACACTTGCGAGTGTGAGCCCTGCCAACATGCGTGTGCAGGTGTGTGCACTGCTCACTCGTGCCTCAGGGCCTGTGGCTCTGAGGGGGCCAGTGTGTGTCCATGTGAGCGTGTGTGAGCATGTGTGTGTCAGCACGTGTGAGTGTGCGCGTGAGCATGTCTGAGTGTGAGCGTGTGTGCATGTGTGAATGTCCATGTGAGCATGTGTGAGTGTGTGTGCATGTGAGTGTGTGTGAGCATGTGTGATCGTGTGAGCATTGTGTGTGTGAGCATGTGTGTGCATGTGTGAGTGTGCATGTGTAAGCATATGAGCGTGTGTATGTGAGCGTGTGAGCATGCTGTGTGTGTCAGCACGTGCATGTGCATGAGCATGTATGAACACGTTTGAGTGTGCTGTGTCAGTGCATGTGTGGGTGTGCATGTGTGAGTGTGCGTGTGAGCATGTGTAAACATTGTGTGTCAGCGCCTTGTGTGTGAACCTGCGTGCTGCGCGTGTCAGCTGTGAGCCTGCGTGCTGTGCGTGTCAGCGCATGGGTGTTGGGGGCCTTGTGGAGACCCCCGTTCGGAAGTGGGGGTGTGAGGCGTCCACACCGCCCGTCGATGGCTGGTTCGGGTTCCGGACCAGCACAGGTTCTGGTTCCGCCCAAGGCCCCGGCTCCCACTTGGTATTTGGTTCCACACCGGCCTTGTTCCTGACGAGGTTTGTGGAAACCACAGCACGGCAGTCACGGGCCTCCCCGCCGCCAGGGACGCCGCGACCCTGACGCTGGCCGGGAGCCAGTGCCCCGGGCCGCACATGCGCGGCAGACGCTGGGAACAGACTGGGGGCCAGCGGCCCGGCCCCGGGTGCCTTTCCGGAGGGAAGAACCCAGACGTGCGTTGAGCTGAGGCCTCCGCCAGGCCCCGCCCACGTCCTCACCTCCGCCAGGCCCCGCCCACGTCCTCACTGAAGCTTCCAGAATCCTCCACGCTGACAAAACCGACCATTTTTCTCACTAATTGACACCAATGTGCAAAATCCCATTCAGTCCACCACTAACAACGCCCAGAAAAAGTAACACCGTGTGGCTTAACTTGCTAACTTAATTTAATTTTTTTTTGCTCTAATTGTAGTTTTTCCTTTAAACTGAAGAGTAATTCCATGTAAGATGTTTGTAAACAAACATAATTTTCGCGATTCTCCGGAGCAAGCTCTCCACCAGGACGTTCGTAGTTGTCGCGGCTGGGGGCGGGGGTGGGGGCGTTTCCGGCATCGACGGGGTGGGGCAGGGACGGCCACACCCCGGAGAAGGACCCGGTTCGGATGTCAGATGTCGGCTGTGCTGGAGACGGGCGCTGGGGGCGGGGGCCAGCGGGGGAGGGGGACGGGGAGCAGGCCGGTCAGCGAGCTCCGTGCGTGGACGCACGCACCCCTGCGGTCCTGCTCCTCTGTGCTTGGACGGGGTCCTGGCGGTGGCCCGTGAGCATGACGGCCGCACACACACACAGGCCGTCCCGCCGCCTCTGGGGCTTTGTCTCGCGTCCTCACGGCGGAGGGGAGACCAGGCTTATGGGGACAAGGGCGAGCTCTGAGGTGCTCGCGAAGAGCGATGTGGCCTTGATGGGAAGAGTCCTGAGCAGCCGACGCTGAACTCTTTCCCGCAGGGACGCGCACAGTCCTGACCACGGCCCGGCGTGGCCCGGGGGGAGGGGAGTCAGGACCGCCCTCGGTGTCCACACTCGCCCCAACCAGCCGCAGAGCAGAGCAGAGAGGGGCTAAGGGCCAGGCCCAGCTGCAGCCGCACAACCAGGCCCGTCACTGCACCGGCCAGGACCCCCATTGGCCAGGATGACAGCCCCTCCCTCCCGCAGTGTCCTGGGCGTGGCCGAGCGAGGGCCACCCTCCTGCCGCCATCACTCAGACTGTCCTTCCAGAGGGACACCGGAGGCTGTGACCACGCTCTCTGTTCCGGACACTCTTGGCGCGCTCTCCGTGGGAATTTTCAAAACGACCTCCCCCCCTTCCTGGAAGAGATGGGAAGAAAGAAGTACCATCGAGGCCCAAGGCGGGGACAGCGCCTTCTCCCCCGCCGTGGCGCCGCCCACTCCGGACTCCGCTCGCAGAGCCAAGCTCATGCAGGCTTTGTTTGGAATGGCTGAAGAACGCAGACGCCTCTCGTTGTTTTATCTTGTGTTTGTTAAATGCTGTTTGACTCTGTCCATCCTCAGCTGCCATGGAAACCAGCCAGAAGGCTGCAGACACTCCCCGAGTAGATATTTTAAACATACACGCTTGCAGGCAGACAGGCCGTGCGGTTTTCCAATGGGCGTGGCAAGGAAGTAGGAGATAGAGGAATCATCTACCGCGATAGATTTTAGTGCTTCTTCGTTAAGAGTTGAATCTGGGCACCTGGGGGCTCAGTCGGTCTAGCATCCAACGTCGGCTCAGGTCATGATCTCACAGTTCATGAGTTCAAGGCCCACATCAGGCTCTGTGCTGACAGCTGGGAGCCTGGAGCTGCTTCGGGTTCTGTGTGTGTGTGTGTGTGTGTGTGTGTGTGTGTGTGTCCTTTCCCAACTCACATTCTCTCTCTGTCTCTCAAACATAAATAAACATTAAAAAATTATTTTTAAAAAAAGGAATCTAATGCCCGAAGTGGGAATCAGTGCCAGGTGTGACACTGGGCGGGTCCCACCTGGACCCAGAGCCGCAAGGACGCAGTGGGATCAGGAGGGGCGGTGAGCCAGGGGCAGAGGCAGAAACATCTCATGTTGGGGGGGCCTCCCCGCCCTTGTGCCGTCAGAGGTCGGGCTCGTCCACGGCGTGGGACCACATATCACACCCCACAGCCCTTGACCACAGAGCCCCGTGTGATTGGCGACCTTGGAGCCCCTGCCCCTGAGTGTTTGTGGCTGAGATTCGCCACTTGCTTACAAGCAGTGGGGCCGCCCAAGAGGGGTCGGATGGGCCTGTTCAAACCGGTCCGTGGTCACTCTGTGTGTGAGAGGTCCAGGTGCCCCGGAGCCCACACTGGGCCCCCGCGGAGGTGACTCGGCTGCCAGGGAAGGGGCACCAGTGCATTCGCGGAAAACAGCTCAGTGTCCTGGGAGGGGAGGGCTGGTGGCTTCGTGGGAAAAGAGAAGCTCTCGGCCTCCCCAGGGCCCTCAGGGCCCTCGTCCTGTGAGCGCAGATGCCTCTGTCCCGGGGGTGGGGGCATCAGGGGGCTGCAGGGCTGCACGTGGGTCACAGACGTCAGTCAGGTGGCCCGGGGACCTTCCCCAGGACGCACCGGCCCAGGGAGTGCAGACCAGTCGAGGGCGGGAGAGGGGCAGGCACGCCTTGGGACGCCGACCAGCAGGCCCCTCAGGGGCCCCTGACTAAGAGGAAGCCCTGAAGACATCGGCCAACGCAGCACCCGCTTGTCCCGCAGGAACCAACTTGAAACATTTCTGTCGATTCTTTTCTCGCATCAAGGGGACTCATGTCCGTGCTGTTGTCTCAAAGTGGAAGGGATTTGAGGTGCGAAGGGAGCGTCCAGCGGGTCAGACTAGGCCCTCCGGACGGGGTGGGCCGGCCTGTCGGGGATGTCAGGCTGTCTGTCGTCTGTGACGCCGTCCTCAGGGGCGGGGCAGCTGGGTGCCCCTTAGAAACAGTCCTTGGGATCTGGCACGTGGGAGTGTAGGAGCGGTTCCGTGTTTGTGCGCCTCCTGGGGGCAGTGACTTCTGAGCCGCGGCTGCCGGAGTGGTCGATGCTGCCTTCACCCACCGCGCTCCGCAGAAGGTCCCCGTCTGATGACCGTGCGAGGGAGCGCAGTCCTGGCTCTGCCCGGAGCCCCGGGCCCCTCCCCACCCCACCCTGTCCGCCTTGGCTGTGCCCACACGCTGCCCTTCCTCTAGCGTCCCTGCACTTCGGAGGCATTTCTAGTCGCATCTACACCCTGTGGGGCTAGTGCTTGACTCCCAACCCCTCTCCTCCCACCGAGCGCGTCCACCAGGCAGACCCCTGCGCCCCACCCTGCAGAGCCTACCATGTCGGGCCCGGAAGGGGTGCGGCGGGAAGGAAATATTCCCTCACTCACCAGTTGCCGCCCACCTCAAACCGAGATGGCGGGGAAGACACCTGGGGGTCCGCGCTGAAGGCAGACGCGTGATCATTTACGCTCTCTGTTTCCCTTCGCCTCTGATGTTTGCGCGTCAGCGCGTTCACTTCCCAGCCCGGCTCATGCTCAGCTTGATAATCCTCTGCCCCTAACGGGTGAAGGGTTACATAATAGGAGAATATGATGAATTATAACTTTCTGCATGTCAATCGGAGGTGATGATTACAGCCTTCCCCTGACACCATTTTTCTATTTTTTTTCTCCTTTTTCAAAAAAAAGGCAATAATTTAAATCCTGCCTCGGGTCAGTTTTGCATTACTCACCTTCGCCGGTGAATTGATGATGGAAGGAAGTGACCCACTTTCTCCCTCACGCGGAGGAGTCCCTGAGGACCTCACCCGGAAGTCACACCCAGTCACACTCATAATCAGACGCGGGGAACAATCCTCTGAACACGGAGAGCGGGACCGGCGGCACAGAGCTGCCGGGAGCGTGGCGGAATAGAGCGCCAGCCGAGGGGCCGGTGGGAGGATACCCACGTGGGGAGAGCGCCACACCGGTGGCTGTCGGGCGCGGGTTTGGACAGGCACGGCTCAGGGGTGGAAAACATGGTTTTTTCCAACACGCAGCTGGCCCGTGAACTTGGGCGCCTCGGTCCCGCTGAAACGGGGGGGCTATTGTCCTTGGCAAGACCTCCTGTTCTTGGCCGGTTACCTCCCACCTCTTTTCCTAAAAGAACAACCGCTGTGCTGAGTTTGAGGGCCAGGTCACCTTGTCCCTGGGAAGCGAGGACGCTTCTTTTGGGACACGCCCAGAGGGCCTGCCCGGAGAGCTGCACGGGTTGGTCCGGAGGGAGCTTAAGGCCACCAGCCCTGGGTCCCCGGGCCCCAGGTGCCACAAGCCATCTGCAGAGGGACTGACCCCACAGCCTGCCGTCTGCCTCCTCAAAGCCGGTGTGCGCTGATGCAGGGAGTCCGGACTCCGGCCCGGCAGGGAGGTGACGCCTCCCCAAGTCGTGGGGTGAAGCTGACGCTCCAGGTCGGGGCCTCAGCCCACACCGTGCACCCCAGCAGCCCAGGTGGCCCCAGAGCACAGAGCTCATCCAGCCCCGTAGCCAGGAGACTGAGGCCCTCCTCCCTGCACTGGGACCCCCCTGCCCCCACCCCGAGAAAGTCCCCTGCATCCCAGTCCCAGAGCTCCCACGGCAGCACGAATCCAATACGGACTCGGTGGGGAGAGACAATCGGAAACGGAAATCGTTTAGTGATGAACGCTGACGAAGCAGCAGCAGACAGGGTTTCGGGAGTGAGGGTGCGGCTCTGTGCATCCGCACGGCGACCCATCTTCCCAGGCGCGCAGGGCAGGGAGGACCGTGCCGGGGGCACCTGGGCATCAAGAGTGTGCAGCCCTGAGCAGGGGCGTGGCTGGGGTGTTCAGAGGGGAGGGGAGGGGAGGGTGGGGCTGCACCCGTGCGGCCAGGGAGACCAGCAGCCCACGCAGTAAGGGGACTGTGGGTCCCCCTCCCCCGCCCCCTCATACCCTAATTCAGGGCCCGGAGCCCATCCCTGCCACAGCCAGCGGTAGTGCCCTGCCCGCCCCAGGTGGCATGCCAAGCTCGATGCCAGGGAGGACTCTCACCCCTGCCCGTGGCCGCAGAGGGCTCCGGGACGGGCCCATCTGGGGACACCGCACCCTGCCTCCAGCGTCCAGGAGGTCTCCTCCCTGGGCTGTCCCCTGCCTCCCCGCCCACCACCCCGCTCGGCCCTGCCCCCACTGCCAGGCAATCTGGATAAATTCCTTCTCCTCCCTGTGCCTCAGTTTCCTTACCTGGGCTATAAGCTTATGGGATGGCCCTGAGCCCACCTGCCCTCACGCCCATCCTCGGAACACTCAGGGCTCACTCCAGGCCACGCCGCCGCCCCCAGGTGTCCCGGCCAAAGCCCCCTACCCTGTCCTCCCTGCGCCCCTGGGAATCCAGCCCAGGCTTCCTCTCCCGCCGTGGACCTGACACTCACCATCTGCCCGATGCCCTGGAGGTCACCGCACCGCCCACACTGCCCCAGTGAGGGCTTCCCGCTTCACAGAAGGGGGAGCATGGCTTGGAGGTGCGGGGCAGGCCAGCCCTGCGGCCCCGAAAGCCTGTGACGCGGCCCCCTCCACTCCACTCTGTTTCTAGGCCCCACACAGCCCTTGAATGTGGTGAGGGCATCCGCCTGGTGTCGGAGGCACCCACGCTCTCTGCTTCCTTGCCTGCCCCTTCTTCGCTGTTCGTTCCCCCAACAACAAACTCCTATGCACCCCTCAGCACCCCACCCAGGTATAACATCCCCCTGAAGCATTTCTGGCCTCCCCAGAATTGCATGTAACTCGGTGCCAGTTCGAACCCCGCCCATTCCTGGCTCCGTGCTGATCACGGCCCCGTGGAGAGAGCAACTGCCCTGAGGACTAAGCTGGAGACCACCAGGCCTGTGGTGCCCCCATGACCTGTGGCAGCCATTACTGTCATGAGGGCCCCTGGCCTCCCACTCCACACCAGCCCTTGAGGGCAGAGGTGGAGGGTCACTCACTCAGCGCTCGAGAAGCATGGGGAAGCCCACGTTTACGTCTGTCCACTGAGTTTACTCCGAGCTGAGTGGGTGGCCTCGAGGCCCTGGGACCTCCCAGGCAGGGCAGCCCCCACACAGTGCAGGGGCAGGACCAGGGAGCCGGCGGGGGCAGGCACAAGGACACAGAGGTCCTGGGCATCTGGTGCGTGAGCCGACCCATCACAGGGCTGGGGGCACAGGCAGCACTCTGGGAAGCTTGCCCACCCCGGCTGCCGTACGCGCTGGGGAGCCCCATGGGGGGCTGGGGCAAGGCAGAAAGCAGGGTCTGAACCTGGAAGACGGTGGGGGCACCAGGAAGAGGAGGGGGTCCAGGGGCAAACTTCATGTGGGGGTTCCAACAGGTGCACAGCCCAGCTGCCGCCTCTGCGCGGACAGCACGGCCAGTCCTCCGGCCCCGAAACACGAGACACGGGGCGGACGTGGAAGCAGAGCCCAGATCTGGCCACGCCGAGGCCGGGGCCTGTGGAGCCTTCTCGTGAAGGGCCCTGCAGGGTGTCCACGCCTCCTGGAAGGTAATCTTGTCACCACCTCTTCCTGGGTTCCAGTCGGAGGACCGCAGGACGAAGTGACTTCCTCGGGCCTCTTGTTCCCTGGATGTGCAGGTGTGAGCTTGGTTGGGTCCAAAGGCCAGCCCAGCATCGGGGACCCCGGCCCCTCCAGTACTGACGCTTCTAGCTTGGATGAAACCGTAAGGACCCGGTGATGGGGTGTGGCCAGCCCTTCATGATGCCAGGCTGTTGGTGAGGAAACTGTAGTGTCACAAATGTGCACACAGGGTACAAACACACACACGTGTGTGCACATGCATGCACATGTATCACACGCGTGTGCCTACACCTGTGCATGCGCACACGCACATGCGTGATGGCTCATAACGGAAGCTCAGAGGTCACGATCACGCCCTTCTCCAGCACCCCGCCGTCCCTGGAAGTACAGAATTCGGAATGCGCTGCGAAAATCTGCAGGCGTTGTGTGTTAGGAAACACTTCTGAGAGTAGCTGGGAGTGCTGTTTACACCTGCTGTGAGTGCGCATCGCGTTTCGGTGCCGTGTCCTGACGGGCCCAGGGTTTCCGCGTGTCCAGAATGACATGTCTGTTCCGTCCCCATCAGGGTACCCGACCGTCCGCACTAACGTTTCTCCCCGGAGACGTGGGTGCGCCTTCCCAGCTGAGGCTGCACGGGTCTGGCACTGATTTTCGCCAGATTTTGTTATTATACGTGTCTCACAGCTTTAAAATAGTAGCAAATATGTGCAATTTATTTAAACAACACTAGGGAAATTAACGCCATGCAACCTCATCCTAAGCGAATGAAGATAAAGCAGTTCAAAAAAATAACAGCTTTATGAAAACTCTTTAAAATCCTGAGCCTGAAATACAAAGGGCTCAGGTGATCTCTCTGCCTGGTGGTCCCCAAGCCTCACGGGCGGGGCAAACTGTGGTCACTGGGGGAGCCCTGGGGGGGTGCCACAGGCGGCCGGCACCCCTCCCCAGGGCTGTGCTTGTGGCCGGGGCTCCCCGGCACCTCCGGCAAGGCTCCCCAGTCCGGCGGGCTGCCCTCACGCAGACACGCTCAAGAACAAACACTAACCATGTCCCTTCTGCTGGGGCAGGTGCCTGGGGACAGGTGAACCAAACCTGTGAGCGGGGAGCCCCCAGCAAGCCCCCCAAGGCTCTGTACCATGGGCCGCAGGCAGTCCTCCGGGAACACTGACTTCTGCCCGGCCTTCCGCACACATAACTTGAGGACGGGCAAAGGGACGTGACCTCCCAGGCAAAGAGACCCGTAGTGAGGGGTGGCGCCCAGCCAGGTGCTCTGGTCTTGAGGTCTGACTCCCAGGTTCAAATCCTGTCCCTGCCCACTGAGCTGTGTGACCTTCTGAAGTTACTCAGCCTCTCTGAGGCCCCCCTCTGGTCCTGAGTAAAGTGGTAAAGTGAGTCGGCGAGGGGGGGTTAGGCGGAGACGACATGGGGGGCTCGGCACCCACGCGGCATCAGCTGCTTTCGTGGGCGAGGAAGGCGGTGGTCCGTGCCCTGGCTGTGAGGGGTGGTGTGCGGCCAGGACGCTCCTGACTCTGGTCCCGTGAGGCTCACGGAGGCAAGTAGGGGTGTGACCCCATCGCTGTGCCATCGTGAGAGCCGGGGGACGGGTCACAGCGGCGGCTGGTCTGCTGTGAACACAAGTCAAGGCCTCTGGGGACGCGCACACCTCGCGAGGCCCCTTCTGACGAGGTGGGAGGTAGCGGGCGGAAGGCTCGTGGTTTTAGTTGCTGCAAACACCGCAGGGCCTGGGCCTGGTCACCTTTTCATCAAGTAGGCAGTTCTGTCCTCATGCATCTAACTTGTTTCCATGCAGCTTTTTGGCAAAAAGAAAGAAAAGGGGGCTGGGGGGTGGGCAAGGTCCTGTGTCCACAGGGGCGGGGCTCAGACCGCCAGGACCACCTTGCTGGGCCTGGAGCCAAGGCGGAGCGTGGGACCCGCCGTGGCTGGAGGCCGGTGGCCTGTGGCCAGCTGCGTGGCTGTGCCCGACCAGCTGTGACGCACAGCCGGCTCCGAGACGGAGGCGCGCGCGCGCGCCGGCCAGGAAAACAGCGCTGAGGCACCTGGAAACTGAGCGTGGAGGCGGTGGACGCACAGACACTGCGCACCCGTGAGGGTCTGCTGGCTCCTTGATTACAGGACGTCATACGTGTTGTGATACTGAGAAATACAGCAAGATAAAAGGAATACAGTAAAATTGCGTAAAGCTCACTGGTGATCAGAGAAAACAAAAGTTTACATTTCGATGTTTCCTTCCAGTCTTTTGTCTCTCCTTACACACACGCACACGCACACACACACACAGGGATTTGTCCTACGTGTGTACTCTGTTGCCATTCTCCACTTACCACTATTTTATGGACATTTCTTCACATCCGAGTCTTCAGTGGGGAGCTGGTAATGACTATGTAATATCCCAAGATACACGCGTAGCGTAATGCATTTAACCATTATTTAGGGGCGTCTGGGTGGCTCAGTCGGGTAAGCGTCCGAATTCGGCTCCGGTCATGATCTCACGGTTTGTGAGTTCAAGCTCCATGTCAGGCTCTGTGCTGACAGCTTGGAGCCTGGAACCTGCCTCAGATTCTGGGTCTCTCTCTCTGGCCCTCCCCTGGTCCAACTCTGTCTCTCTCTGTCTCTCAAAACGGAATAAACATTAAATAATATTAAAACAAAATAAAAATAAATAAATAAACTGTTTTCCTTTGTGATTTCCCCCCACCCTTCAGGGATGTAAAGGCTCTGGTCCAGCCTACAATGTATTCTTCTGTTGTCATGGTTTCTTTCCCCCACGTAATCCTCTAATCCGTTTTGTTACAAAGGTGTCTTGCCTGACCTGCTCCCCTGACCCGCAGCCACCTTCCCAGGCACCACCCGATCTTTCTGTGTTGATCCAGCACAGAACAGACTCTCTGAACAGACGCCTCCTCCTCGCGCAGAACTTAACTAGACTTCTCCATCTTCTCTCCCACTCCCACCGACGCCGCAGAAAGGGAAGCAGAGTGCGGGTCTGGACGCCTCTCAGCCCCCGAGTGACACGCTGCTGCCGTGGCCCCAGCACCGGAGCGCCAGCGGGCTGAGGAGACAGAAGCGGGACTGGGTGATCCCGCCCATCAACGTGCCGGAGAACTCCCGAGGGCCCTTCCCGCAGCAGCTCGTGCGGGTGAGTGGGGGCCCCTCCCGCTGCCTGGGGGGGGTCTGGGCTCCGTGCGTCGGTCAAGGGGCAAGGGAGGGTCTGCACTTGGCGTCCAACAAGGTCAGCACGTAGCCGGTCTGGTGATGAGATGGCCCAAGACAGGTCCGAAGGGCCGACGTGCCCTCCAGGGAGGGGGGTCCTGCGGCCTCGGGTCCTCTTTCCTGGGCTGATGGAGGGGCTGATGGCGACTTGGGGCATGGCCTCCGACCTCTGACACCTCTCTTCGCTCACTCGCTTTTCCGAGTACGACTGAGACACTGGGGAGTGGAGAGACGGCGTGTCTGTGCTGCTGATGATGATGGTGGAAGCGGAACTTGGGACCGAGGTGTTTTGCGTCCCTTGTGAGGGTGGGGCTCCTTCAGTCTGACGCTCCCAGGCCCCTCCCCAAGGGTGCTCCCCCAGGGGGAAGGGAAGAATGGGTTTTGCAAATTTGCATTTCAATAGTCATGGCCGTGGACTGGCGGTTCCTTCTTCCCTTGGGAGAAAATCGCAGCCCAGCGCGGGCAGCAGTTGGGTAAGACCATGGTGAAGACCGTTAACTGCTCCCCATCCCTGCGGAGCCCCTCCGGCGGGGGCATCGCTAGGGCCACACCTTCCGGGCTCCGCTGCTCCCACACCGGGCGGGGCGTGCGTTTCACCTGCGGACACGGAGCAGGGCAGGGGGCCCGGCGGCCACGCCCGCCGCACGCACCACAACCTCAGTGTGGCGGCCACAAAACTCTGCGGGCCGGTGCTGCACCTGGTGTGACTCGTGACAGGACCGTGTTCTCCTCCCCAAAGCCAGGAGGCCCTGAAACCCTCAGAATTACCGTGGTGGGAGAGCTGGAGGGTCTTTTGTTACGTTAATGGAGACTTTGGAGAGTCCCCCAAGGTCGGGGGACTAGTATCAGGTTCCCAGGGGGCCTTACTTTCAGCCCCACCCCCCCAACACCTGGGAGGGGGCGGGGCTGGAGGTCGAGTCCACAGCCAGGGGCAGTGAGCTGATCAGCCGCATCCATGACAACCCCAGGACTGAGGCGCAGACGTGGGCACCGGGAGGGGCGGGGGCCTGGCCCTGCGTTGGCACCATCCCACTGTCCCTGAGTCATTCTCAGACGTGCTCCGAGCCACCAGAGGGTCGCGGGCACCTCCCGTGCCCAGCCCGTGGCAGGAGCACAGGTTGCCGGCCCTCCGGGTGGGAGTCGCCTACGGGACTGAGCCCTCCCCGTGGGGCGGGCACTGGCTGTTTTCCGCAGTCAGCGTCAGAATAAACGGTCGTTAGAGGCAGACCCTCAGCCGCTGTGGCAGGGATGCGTTCGAGGGAAGCCCCCACCCGGGTCACACGTCTGGTGCGTGTGGTGGCGTCAGGGACCCACAGGGAGAAGCTGCCCTGTGACTTCGTTCCCCTCCCCCACCCACGAGATGGGGCCTCGGGCTTTCCAGGGCCCGTGCGCCCTTGAGTGTCCTGATGGTCTGCAGGTGACCGTGGTGGAGCCACAGACTTGAGCGAGCCCCCACCCGGGTCCAGACCCCCAGGACCCCCTGCTCAAGGTCAGTCTGCCAAGCCCAAGCCACCGGCGGGAGGGATGCTGCTGACTTGGTGACCCCTGTGTGCGCCCTCACCGCCCTCGGACTCGTCATACCTGACTAGCGCTTGTCATCCGCCCGCCAGGGATTCGTTTTTAATATAAGTTTGTTCTAAGAGGAGCCTTTCTTCTCGGCCCCGGCAGAGAGCTGGCGTTGTTGGTCACAGGGAGGCTGCCTGTGAGACCAGCACAAGGCCAAGGAGAAAGCTGCTCACGTCGGGCTGCGTGACTGTCCCTCGGAGCCCGAGTGCTGCCGGGACTTGTTTCTCAGGGAGGCGAGGAGCAAATCCCGGTGTTCCAGGGTCTCTGGTCCCCACAGCTTCCTCTTCCCTGCCATCAGGACGGAGAGCACATTGGAAAGAGAGCCAGGTTTCCATTGTGTGATTCCACCTTATTTAAAGCGTGTGCCTGTGCGACTCAAAACCCAGCTTACTGGGCAGCCGTTGCGCCAACCCAGGGGTCGGCAGACTTTTTCTGTAAAGGCCAGATAGTAACAGTTTTAGCAACCAACCGGGTCCGGTTTCATATACTCAACTCTTTCTCTTATGAAAGCTGCTGTAGGCGATACATAAACTAAGCCGTGTCTGTGTCCCAATAAAACTTTATTTACAAAAACAGCCACTGGGCCGGATGTAGCCCACAGGCCCCAGTTTGAGAAGTGCAGATTCAGCCCATTTCCCGGCGTCTGGGGAGGTCTGCCCTGCTCCACCTCCCCGGCACTTGGCAAGGACATTACAGTGAGTGCGCGACTTTGTACTGAGCCCTGAGGGCTCTGCTCTGCTCACACACCACAGGGACTCGCGTGGTGTTGGGCGGCATCCTGGCACTGCTGGAATATTCTGCTGTCCTGGCTGCAGAGTTTCTCAGGTTAGTGGTCCTTGTACGGATACACGCAACTTTCCTCCTCTGCGTCCATCCGTACACAGGCTGTAAAAGGTACCGGGAGAGGAAGCCCGTGTAGGCAGAGCCCCTGACCGTGAGGATTCTCAGAGTCCGTCCCCTCCTGGATGATGGAGAACAAGACGCTTCTGTGCTTTGTGCCAGAGGGGCCTGCCGTGGTCTCAGGGGCCGGTTAGTCAGAGCTGGAGGCAGGAGAGCGAAGTCCCAGACACGCACTCGGCTCCGACACGGCCCGTGGACGTGGACGGGTTGACAGGCGGTGACACAGGACATCTGTGTGCCCTGATGGGGGCCGTGCTGCGTTTCCATCTTCACAGCCGCAAAGCTGGGGAGTTCCCCCCCCCCCCAGTGAACACAACCGTGTAGCCCCGGGCTGGAGAGCGCGGCGGAGGGCAGGTGCAGGGCCCCGAGGACCCCCTGGCCACCGACACGTCGGGCCTGGACCCCGGGGTTGGGAAATGGGACCGTGGGCTTCGGTGACCGCTGACAAGGCAGGGAGCCAGCGCAGCAGCTCAGCCTCACCGTCTCCGGCTGACACCCGGCCGCCTCCAGCAGCCCCGCAGGGAGGGCGGCCGCTCCACGCGCTCCGAACCAGGCCGAGCTCAAGGGTGGGGTGTGGGTTTGTTCGCTGACTGCTGTGAAGGTGTTCCGAGAAATTCAGAACTGAGCACAGAGGGGATGCACCTGTGGAGGTCGTCTGGAGGAGGGGCGTCTGTGCCACGGCCACTCGGGCCCTAGGACAAGGACCGCAGGGCTGGCCGTGGCGGCGTCGATTTTGTCTGAGTTCCATTGGCCAAAACCAGGCGTGTGGCCCTGCCTCGTCACAAGGACACGGAGAAACGCGGGCCAGCTGTGCGGGAGGGAAGGGGACGTGTGGGAAGAAGGGCCCGTCTCTGCTCCCGGAAGGTTCCGAGGTGAGAGGAGGGGTGTCCCTTCCTCTGTGGTGGCTCCGCTGTGCCCGGAGACAGGGCGAGGGGCGGCCCTCTGCCAGCAGTCAGACCCGACTCACGGCCGCCCCGCCTGGTCTCCCTCCACCCCACTGCCCTGCTTGTTTTCTGCACAGCACCTAAGACCAAGTGACTTCTGATTGTTACTTGTGCCTCTGAGCACCGGCCTCCTGCGCCTCCGGTGTTGTAAACAGTAGGCGCTGCATGTGTGGGATGAGTGATGGAAGCAAGCCGGATGGTGCCACCGCGGTGGCCTGGCTCCGGGGTCCCCGCCTGGCGGGCTTTCAGAGTGTCCCGTGATGGTGGAGCAGGTGCCCGCGGGACGTCCCGTCCGCTCCGCGGGGAGACGGGCTCCCAGCTGACTGGGTCTTACGGGGAGACGGGTCTCCACAAAGGGAGCCCACAACCTCCATCACAGTTTCTGTCAGAGATTTGTCTTTTCCAAGTGGACCCCAGCGGCCGGTAAGAACTCCTCCAGGAGCACGCACACACGTGTGCACACCCCCTGCCCCACATGACGCACACGCAGCACACCCACACGCTCGTGTGCTCACTCCCTGCCTCCCTCCGCCCGCCCCCCCCCCCCCCCCCCCCCCCCCCCCCCCCCCCGTTCAGTTCTGACCGAGCCCAGGCGAGGGTTTGGGGCGCCTCCTGCCGCTGTCTCTGCGGGAAGGCGATGAGCTTCCTGTCGCTGTTTCGGCCCGGGTCACAGCAAACGTGAGCAAGCCTGATGGGCCGGAAGCCGAGCGGGAGCGCTCTGAGGGTCGGCGGGGATCAGCTGCGATCCTGCGCTCATTAAGGCGTTTCATTCTGATAAAATATGCAGGAGAGAAGCGGACATAACGTTCTTCCCAAAAAACCTCCGTTAATTGCAGGCGTTTTCCTCGGAAGGACAGGCGTTAGTTCTGCAGTGCGGGGAGGGTGATGTCCGACTTGGGTGGAGAACCCTAGAAAGGGCAGGCCGGTCGGCATGGGCCGTGCTGCAGGGCCGGGAGTGTGCAAGGGGCGGTGTGGAAGCCCCACGGGAATTAGACCGATTAGACCCCCGCGGAAATTTAAGTCGGGAGGGGGCGACCCGGCCACATCCCAAGGCAGCGCTCCGAAGCTCCGGGCTGCCCCTTCTTCCGAGCAGAGGGGGAGGCGTTCCCTGGCCCGCTGGTCCCCAGAGAGCTGGAGGGAGACCCTGTGTGCTGGGAAGTGGCAGGAGGGGAACTTCCCTGCTCCAGAACTCCAGCTCTGGGCTCTGGAAGGAGCAGTTCGGGGCCAGCCCAGGGTGCCAGGCCCCTGCAGCTTCGGAGGGAGAGGACCAGAGTGCCCAGCCCACCTGCTGCCCGGCATCCAGAGTTTGGGGTTGGGATTCCCTCACGTGGACCTCTGTGGAGGGTTTGGAAAAGCCGCTTGGTTTTCTAGCATGTGTGTTAGGTTTGACTTCTGGCAAGATTCGGAATCAGGTTTAAATCAGACCTTTAAGAAGTCTAATAAAAATTCAGAATTTGTTAACTTGAGAGGTTGTCCAGGGCAACTGCAGGAACGGGCCCAAGATGATGAGGAAGAAGGCTGCGCGACCAGCAGACAAGCCCTTTAATTTGGAAGTTGGTATTTTAACAGACAGGCGCTCGTGCAAACCTGTGCTGGGAGCAAGGCCCGGAGAGGGGGCTCTTCCGGAAGGAGATCGTTACATAACCGCTTCGCACAAAGGGCGGCCCCTCGGAGAATGGAGGGAGGCGAGCGGGAGGCCGTTTCTAGAGCAGGGAGCTCGGGAGAGCCCAGTGGCGGGGCCTCGGCAGGAACCGCTTCCCGCCTAGCAGCCCGAGCGAGCCAGGAGCACGGGGCTGGTTCGCGTCTCCCCTGAGGAGTTTGGCTCCGTTCTGGGCGCTGATGCTACGTTGCTTCGGGTCCGACCGCAAGCCTTTGCTGACCTGTGTGGATGCGGGTGGGCGGGGTCTCTGCAGAGCTCGGCAGGCGATGAGTCCTGGGCCGGGGTCTGCACTGCCACACGTGTAACAGGGACACGGTGAGTCACCCCGTATCCGGCCGAGGTTAGACTCTCCCCCAGTGTTGACCAGATGCATGACTGCATCGGATGGAGCAGAGGTCCGACTATGTGTTATCCTGCGAAATGTCTGCGGTGCATCCTCGTGCTAGGATCCTCACTGCCTCCGCCGAGGACCTGGTTCCTGGCTCCTGGAGGGCATCCAGTCACATGTGATGACCAAGCGATCCTTATCCACCATCTCATGAAAGTCAGGTCATCTTTTAATTTTTTTAACATTTGTTTATTTCTGAGAGACAAAAAGAGACAGAGCATGAGCCAAGGAGGGGCAGAGAGACAAGGAGACAGAGAATCCGAAGCAGGTTCCAGGCTCTGAGCTGTCAACACAGAGCCCGACGCGGGGCTTGAGGTCATGAACCGCGAGATCATGACCTGAGCCGAGGTTGGACACTTAACCGACTGAGCCACCTAAGCACCCCGTCAGGTGACCTTCTAAAACATGCTATGTGTGTGCTTCCCCCCTTCTGCTGTTTCCTCAGTCTCCAAGACAGGGTGTCACTTCTCAGCATGTCACACAGGATCTCATGATCTGACTCCACTCCTTGACACGCCACCTCCAGCCACACTGGGCCGCTTGCAGCTTGCAGATCGGTCACACCCTTGGTTACCTGGACTCCTGTGTACACGCCCTTCCTTCGGCCTGGAGGGCTCGCTCACTGCACCTGACTCTCCCCGCCTGGCCCCTCCCTGCCTCCTCTGAGAACACCCCACTTCTCGGGACCAGCGCAGGCCCTCCCATGGGGGGCATGGCACCCCCGTTGCCCGCCACCGTGGCAGAGATTTTGATACTCTTTTCCAGAGATTATTGATCTCTCTCCCACTAGACATAAAGGTCCTTGAGAGACAGTCCGTCTGTCAAGCACAACCTTGGGGACAAAGTCGATGTCATTACTTATCAAGTGAGTGAATGACACAGCGGTTGTAGCTTTTGAAGATTGTTGGGTTTAACATGCAATCCCTGAAAGGAATTACTCTGGACGTTCTGCTTCTGATAATGGTAGAGTAGTGTGTTCCACACTAACACTTCTGAAGTAACAATTAGACATTCGGGCAAAAAACGCCTTTAACTATTTGAAGTTGCTGGGGAGTGGCCAGCAGTCGACAGGAACTGAAGGGAGGAAACGGCCCGGGGTGAGATCTCGTTTCTGTGGCTCTCTCTCCAAGGCCTCTCCTCATCCTGCCATCAACACACACAGAGAACCAGTCTCGCTGGTCAGAGGGGTTGGAAGGTGGGGTTTAGAACTGACGAAGCAGCAGAATGAGAGGGGATCGAGCCTATAAAATATGCAGCCACAGATGGAGACTCCCCGTCCGCTCGTAACCTCTGCCCAGCCAGGGAGCTGTGCACCTGTGAGGGAGGCTCCAAAGAACCCAGCATAAAGCAGCAGCAAGAAGATTGAAAGAACCGAGCAGAAGTTCCAGCTGCTGCTCCTGCAAGGGAAACGGATTGTGAGTTAGGTCCAGCCAGGTTACCCCCCTGCCTCGACAAAATCAACACCCTTCAGAGAAAGGTGACAGAACCAGTCGGTACAATGAATGTATCATCCACGATGACCAACATACAAACAAAAATCACTAGACATGCCCCCAGGAAACAGAGAGAAAGAAGACGACATGTAACCCATAATTAAGAGGGAAAACTGCCCACAGAAGCTAACTCTGGGATTACTTATGTTAAATTACCAGCAAGACTTTTGAAATATCTCATATGGATATGTTCAAGGACTCAAAGGAAAACATGGTCAGAATGAATGAATACATGTGGAATCATAACAGAAAAAAATGGAAACTAAAAACACAACCAAATCGAAGTGGTGAAACTGAAAAGTACAATATCTCTAATAAAAACTTGCTTCGTGGGCTTCCGAGTAGATTACAGAAGGCAGAATAGTCACTACATTTTAAGACAGGCCAGAGGATCTTGGGTGGCTCTGTTGGTTGAGCGTCCAACTTCAGCTCAGGTCATGATCTCTCAGTTTGTGAGTTCGAGGCCCATATGGGGCTCCCTGCTGTCAGCGTGTGGAGCCCACTTCAGATCCTCACTATGCCCCTCCCCTACTCGCACCCGCTCTCTCAAAAAAAATAATAAAACATTTCAAATAATTAAATAAATATAGACCAATATAAAATCATGTAGAGCGGCAGAACACTGAAACACAAAATTTCAGCTGGACAAGAGAAACAAATTTACAGATCCAAGAAATCTATCGAACTGCAAGTAGGATAAATACAAAGCTGAATCTTGATCATAGTCAAACTGATGAAATTCAAAACCTCACGAGAAATCTTGAAAGCAGAAGAAAAGACACCGACTGTCAGAAGGCACTGGTGACAAATGTTGGCCTGTCTGAGACGGCCCTGGGCAGTGGAAAGCTTTTTTCACATGGCTAAATGAAAAAAACTATCAACCAAAAATTCTATATCCAGGGGGAAATGTCCTTCCAGATTAAAGGTGAAATAAAGACATCTCTGATAAGCAACCTGAGGAATTCATTGCCAGCAGACAGACAAAAAGTGGTAAAGGATGCTCTTTAGGTGAAAAGAAAGGACACAGATCAGAAATTAAATCTGCAAGAAAGGATGGAGAGCACAGGAACAGATAAATTTGGGGGTTAATATACACGATTGCGTTTTCTCTTCACTTCCTGAAAAGACAGCTGACGGTTGAAAGCGAAGGTGTGGTACTACATTGTGGGTTTATCAGTCGTAAGATCTAAGAAGACAGTGCCGTCCACGGCTCTCATCGTCGCCGGAATGGAAGGAGCCATTGACTGAGGAGCTGACCCCAGGACTGACTGACGGAAGGAGACGTCCGAGTGTTGTTAGCTCATCCCCAACGGAAACACGCCTCCTTGGGGGAGATCTTCCTGACCTGGAGTGACGTTCTAGAAGCTCCCTGACTCCTCCCACAGTGAGTCTGGGTGGTACCTACCCGTCGCTGTCACCTGCCAGAAGGGGTCCGCCGCTTTCCCGGCCCCCGGAAAGCACGGCCCCGACACAGACACACCCCTCGAGGCCTTCGGCAGCTCCCGTCAAGCCTCCCTGTAATTACACACCGTGTGCAGACCTCAGGGACTTCGCACTGTCCTTGCTAAAGCCGGAGGGACACGAGGAAAGCAGCTGTTCACCGGCTCGGCGGCCTTGGATTCTGTGATTTAATCAGTCGCGTGAGGAAAACGTGCAGATCCTTTGTGTCTGCTGTTCCCTCGTCAGAGCAGAAAACGTTCCCCTTCCTGAATTGCTTAACTCGTTATATTTATGCAGCTGAAAGATCTTTAAGAAATGGAAGTAGAATCAAATCACTGCAAATGCTCTGATAACTTATTGGAGAATATTCAATCAGAATATATTAATATTTTAGATTTCTATCATTAATTTAATATTCAGAGATTTGATGTAGTCACTGAATCACGGTAGCGCCCTGCGTGGCTAGGTGTGCGGGACGAGCGCTCCGCACACCTGCCGCGGATGCATAGCCCGCAGCCGCGCTCCGCCAAGCGTGACTCCTGCCGCGGCCACCAGGCTCGAAGCTGCACACCAGACATCGTGTGCAAGTGCGGGCGCAGCTGGGACTTCCGTCAGGCCTCACTGTGGAGGCCGGAGAGGCGGTCAGGCTGATCAGAGCTCGGAATATTCTGGAACTCGAGGAGCCGTGCCCAGCGATGGCGGGAGGAGGTGGCTGCTCGGGTGAAGGCTGCACCCGCCTGGCTGGCGGGTCTGGTTCACCGTTCTGTCGTCCTCACGTACCTCCAGGACAATCAGGGGTTACCAGGAAACCCCCCCTCCCCTCGGGCTCCCCCGGGGCTACTGGAGGTGGGACTGGTCCTCGGACAAGTGCCAAGAGGATGTCGAGGCCTCAGGTAGAAAGGCGTAAGGCTGCTGGTGGCCTCTCCTGCTAGGACTGCCCTTCGTTCCTGTATGAAATGGTAACGGTAGGTCGTGGGGAAGATTACTGGTTCATTCGTCACACACTCGGCCTTTACGCACAACCTGAGCGCCCGTTCTGTGCCGTTCCAGGTGCAGAGGGTACAGAAAACAGTGAGACAGAGCCCAGCCACCCTGGCGCTTGTGTTCGTGGGAGACGGACAAAAAAACCTCTGTGAGGGGCCGGAGGGTGCGGGGTGCAGTGGCTGGAGATCCACGGTGACGTAGAAGGGAAGCGCATTCAGGCAGGGGGACGGCAAAGTCTTCGAGGAAGAGCTGGGAGCCCAGAGTGGCTGAACGGAGACAGCCAGACCGAGGAGGTGGCGAGCCAGCTTGGAGAGCCGGGGGTCAGGCCGTGCGTGCGGCGCATGACTGTGGGGGGACTTGTCTTACTGAGACCCAAGGGGTGATGGGATGAGGCTCAGACTGACCCCACTGGCCACCACTCAGGGACCGCCTGAAGGGACCCGGTTGCTGCCTCATGAGGAGGCCCCTGCAGGGACCCGCGCCCTGGCGTGGCACCTAACAGAGTTGGAAGCCTCAACGAGTCCTTTATTTGTTTGTTACGTTTCTGTCTCAGTGAAATTCAAGACTCAGGATCTGCTCCAGTCTGAGCCCTGGCTCTGACAGGACAGGGGTCACCCTTGCGTGCCCCTCCACCCCCCATGCCTCCCTGAGACCCCAGAGCAGCGGAGGGCGCCCCCGGCCTGGCCCATGGCGGTGAGAGCGGCAGCCGGAGCCTGGGCAGCCTGCAGGCGTGCTCAGTGTGACCCGTGCAGAGTCCGCGGAAATGAGAATTCGTCCCTGCGTTCAAACCGTGGAATGTAGAGCTTCCAATCCCTAGAGAAAAACCAGAGGCGGAAGTAGTTCCTTGCACGCTCGGGATGGCCGCCGTCAGCGGTCCCGTCCTGGGCGCACCCATCAGCGGGCCCTGGAACCTCAGCCCTGCGTCGCTCACCGACGGTCCCACCGGGCCCCTGCAAGCATCCGGGTCACGTCCCCTGAGCCAGCGTGCACGGAGCAGCTCTAACAGAACCAGCACGCTCCTGGGAATGACAGGCCATGCCCATGGGCACGGAACGCCATCCAGGTGTGGGCAGGACAGAGGGAGCAGGGCCCCGGCCAGTCATTGCCCCTCGTCTATTCCTGCTCCACTTCCTGCCAGGTGGGGGAGGGGCAGGGAGGGGGCAGGAGCCCCAGGGCAGCCACAGGAGAACCCGGGCCTCCGGGCTGCTCCCCCGTCCTGGGCAGGCCAGCACCTGGAAGTGACGTCACCGCCACGCCACAGGATTGGCCCTCGCGGCCATGCGGTGAGCTGGCCCCGCGGGTGAGGGCGACGGTGGCACATGGGGGTGTGAGACGCTGAGGTCGGCGAGCAGGGGTGGAGGGGGGTGGTGAGGAGACTGTTCCGGAGGGTTCCTCGAGGACCCCAGCTTCTGGGCCCCGCGGCCCGGCTGCCCGGGCCCTTCATGCTGTACGGCCTGCCCTGCAGGGCGGCTCCGGCCCACCCCACTGGGTCCTCGGAAGTCAGGCTGGAGCCGGTGCCCGCGAGGCTCCGTGTCAGGGGCGCCGTGGGGTCAGAGATGACGTGGGGGTGGGGGGCTTGGCTCCGACACTCGTGACCCACGAGGCACGGGAGCCTCCTTGGATCTCGGGGTCCACGTCGTGGCTTCCGCAGGTGTGACGTGGAGGGCGGTGCGGAGCGTCCTCCGGGGAGGCAGCCCCCGGGGTGGGCCTCGCAGGGACTGAGCTGCGGACGGCTTGGCGCGCGGGCTCTTTTCAACGATTGTTGCCTGCTGGGAAGGGACGCACAGGAACACGGCTGCGGGTGCAAACCCGCGCTCCTCCCGCGCCCCAGCCGCCACGCGGGGCGCCGATGCCGGGGCAGGTGCTCCCCGGGGCCGAGGAGGGGCCAGGCGAGGCCACATGTGCCCTCCTGGGGTGGCCGGGCCCTTCTTTCCTGCAGGAGACCCGGTCATGCTTCTGAGGAGCTTGGTGTGTCCTGGTGGCGGTCTCGAAGCTCCCTCCTTCCGAGCTGTGGGGGGACTGGGGTGGGGACCGCCGCCCTCAGAAGCTCGGCTTGAGCACCCGGCTCCCACTCGCTGAAACAGGGGCCTGGAGACACGGGCTCGGGCCAGAACAGATGGGGTCCAAGGAGGGGTCGGGTAAGGGAAGTCAGACCACCCCCCAGGCCACGGCAGACCACGGAAATCCATGCGCTGCTTCCAGCCTCCCCAGTGATGCTGGGTCGGCCACACGTCTGCCCTCAAGGGACGCCAAGAAAGAGACAGGGCTGGTGGCCCCACGGTGACGGAATTCCTCTGTGCTGTGTTCGCCGCCGGCTGCAGTCCCTCCGACAGCGGCTGTGTCTCGGGCCACAGCCCAGGGCACAGGGACATCTCTGTGCCAGCCGCCAGAGGGGCCTCACGTCCTGACGGACTGGGACACCCCCGCACAGCTTTGGGCGCTTCAGGCTGCTACTTGATTGGGTTACGTGTTTGGTTGGGGCCTCCTGAGGCCTCGCGCTCTGCGATAGTTGGGTTGAGAAGCTGATCCCGTTTTCCCGAAAATGTGGGGCAACGAAAACACTGCGTCCTGTGTCTGTTAAAAACAAATCAAGCAGACAACTACGCAGCATCTCAGAAGAGTCCGGAGCATTCCGGGCCCTGCAGGCTGGAGAAGGGAGGGTCCCGCGGCCTCGCCTCACCTGCGCTACTCCCCTTTCCCGCAGCGCCTCACGAGGACAAAGCGAGGTATTTACTGAGCTTGAACTTTGGTCGGCCTTGAGGTACGGTGGTGGCTGCACAGTCGTGGTCCTGTCCCGTCCTCGCACACGGGTGGTGGAGACAGACAAGGGGAGAAGCAAATTGTCAGAAGATGGAAGGAACCACGGAGAGACTCAAACGCAAGGATGAGGCTGGGGGGGACGGGCACGGTGGAGAGGGAGCAGGTGCTTTTTAGGTGGGGCGTGTTGGTGAAGGCCTCGCCAAGAAGCTGCTTGAGCTCCTGCAAGGTTAGGGGCCAGCTGTGGCAAGCCCAGGCAGGGAAGAGAGCAAGTGCAAAGGCCCGGGGACAGGAATAAGGTCAGTATACCCAGGGAAGGGAAAAGTCTTCGCAGCGAGTGTGGTGGACAAGGGGGGGTGGCAGGCAGGCCGGAAGCAGAGCGGGAGCGGCGCCCCTCGGGGCCCCTGGACCCGGCACATCAGCTCTCGCCCCACAGGTTGAGAAGCCTGTAAAACCCCATCTGCTGTGGGTGCGAGGCGCCTTTGGGTGGGGGGTGGAAGGTTAGGAAGAGCTGCAGCAGAGCCTCTGGAGGAGGGAGCCAGCGGCGTGGGCTGGGCGGGGCCGGAGAGGTGCCTGGTGAGGAGCGGGCGCCAGAGCCCAGGCGGGCTGCACAGGACTTGTTTAGGGAGCAGGGGCTGGAGAGAGGGGCACTGCGTGCTTGTTCCCGGGTTTTCACCCCTCCCTTGGCAGGGGGAGGGGTGGGGTGTTATGTGCGGATTCCCGGGCCCCGCGGTCCTCCATGTCCTGGCAGAAGTGTGAGCCGCTCAGGCCGCCGATTGCCCAAGTGTGTTGGGGGTGGCCCTGTGCCTCCGGCCCCGCCTGTGCCTACAGGACCAGCATTTAGACCCAGACCAGGGGCTCGGCAGGTGCTCCGGCTCCAGCACCACGTGCTGCCCTGCGGCCCCCAGGCCCAAAGGGCCTCAAAGCTCTGAGTGGACAGCTGAGCCCCCCAGGATGCCCTGGGGGTGATGTGTTCCCTTGTCACATCCTGTCTCCGTCCACGCTCAGGCCCCGGAGCTCGGAGGCCCTGGCGGCCGCCTGGTTTCCTCCTGTTCCTCGGGAGCGACACAGCCGCGCCCTGAGTGTGTCCCGGCGTCCCAGTGGCCATCGACCTGATGCGGCTTGGCATCTGGACCCCTCCGGCCCTAGGTGGCCCTGGCCAGCTGGTGTGAACAGTAACAGCCCCCAAGACTCAGCTCTGCGGAGCCTGGCCCCCCACTGCTCCGCCGGACCCAATCACAGGCGTCTAGCAAAGCCTTCCTGCACACGCACTTGAGTGTACTCGTGGGCACACACACACACACACACACACACACACCTGGGTTTCCACTTTGCACCAGGGATGCTGTCTATGACATGACCCTCAGCCCATGCAGTAAAGAGCAATACCAGTTTATTCCCCTGGGCAGGGACTGAGGCTCAGCGAGGTTGAGTGACATGTCCAAGGTCACACAGCCAGGAAGCAAGGGAGCAGGAGCCTACCCACCCCACCCCTGTGCATGTGATTTGACAGCTCTGGCCTGTGGACAAGGCCCTGCTGGTGGCCCAGCTGACTGTCGCCTGATGCTTTGCCTGCAGCTCAGGGCTGCTCCTGGTGTGGGCTCTCCACTGGGCTCCCCATTCTGCAGCCCCTTGAGCCCACAGGAATAGACCAGGTGCCCCTGCCCTCTCCCTGGAACCCGCAGAGCCCCTGCCTGGGGGAAGGGAGAGTCACGGGAAGAATCGGGGAGCCTCAGTCCTGGGGGGTCCCACCGAGCTGGCTGATCCTGGGGGCACCGCTTTAGCTATGCGCTGGGTCTGGGGGCCGCACGGGCCCCCGCAGCCACTGCCGAGCGGAGTCTCCGAGCTCCAGGACCAGGGGAGGACGGGAAAACGCAGGGCCGCTGAGCAGACACCGTTTGCAGAGGCTTGTGCTAAAGTGGAAAACGTTCCGCTCCGCCGAGAAATGGAGTTTCCCACTGCTTTCCCGACGGTGACAGCGCACGCAGTTCCGGCTTGCCGCAGGAGCGCCATGTGGTGCCCAGTTTAGCAGCTCCACACCACGTCCCCAGCGGGAGCCTACAGGGGCCGCCGTGTGGCCTGTGCAGGGCTGAAGCCCTGGGGGACCGCCGGCCATGGAGTCGCTCTTCCACACGCTGGAAGGACGCCGATGACCGTGCGGATCGGAAGAGTTCAGGGAGCCCAGGGCTCTTCCGGGGAGCATGGCAGCGCCCAGGGCAGGGGGTGGTGGGGAAAGAGGCCTGACCCTCGCGGCAGAAAGCACACGTCTGGCTGCTGCTCCACGGCCCGGGTCTCAAGTCCAGCAAGTTCTGGCTTCTGGGGAGCTGTGACCTCATGAAAACAAAACACCGGGGACGGGACAAGAATGACACGGTGCCGGCCGCGCAGAGCCCCAGGCTCTGACCTGGAAGGTCAGCCGGGAGCCCCCCTTGCTCCCAGCAGGACGGTGTGCGCCCACTCGCGGCTGTGCGGAAGGAATGCGGGTGACACTGGGGCTCCGCCGTCGTCCCCTGAAGGTGTCAGCCCACCTGGGAGGCGGAGGGGCTGGAGCCCTTGGGGGTCACAGTGCGTGTGTCGCTCCCCCCCCCTCCCCAGCATCTGGTCCCCAGCCAGTGCTCTCAGGGCAGCCTCGCAAAGCGCCCTCTATCCCGTGGCACGCCCCAGGACACACGGTCCCTAAGTGTCCCCTGTGATCTGAGCTCACGCAGTGCTGCCCCGGGCCGCAGCCAGGACCCCCTGCCGGCCCAGAGCCCGGGCCTCCCGCACCTTCCCAGCCTCCACCTCCACTTGAGGGGGTCCCGCCTCTCACTTGGCTCCGCCACCCGCTCTGGGGTGAGGCCCTCCCTGGCCTCGGCCTCCGCTGGACTCCCGGGTCCCTCCTCCCGTCCGGACCCCACGGCTCCTTCTCTGGGACCTCAGGGCTGTTTCACGGCCACAGGTCGCAGGGCTCCAGGCTCCCAGTGTCCCCTGCGCCGAGTCCCTCTGGAGACCCGTGGGTTCCCCAGGAAGAACGTGACTCGTCAGAAAACGCTGTGTGGCGGTGCCGACGGAACCGTCTGGAGTCAGGCTGGATGTACCACACACACGGAAACACTTCATTCTTCATTCCTGCCCCTTGGTCCAGGGGGTGGGTGTTTGTGGACGCCGGCAAGCTGGACACCGGGGGCCTGAACGGCCTGCCTCCTCCCCCTTGGAGAGACAGGCTCGGGCCGGACGGGCAGGCAAGGCGCCTGCGGCATGGGGTACCGGCCGCAGTCTCCCAGGGTGGGACGTGCACAGCGCTGGGGCCGCCGCCTCTGACCCAGCTCTGCTCATCACCGGCCGATGTCCGCGCTTCACTGCGAAGCCCACGGCCAAGGGCAGTTAGCCCTGCTGACCCTGTCTCGTTTGAAACCAGAGGCCAGGAGCTGACCACCGCTCCGTCAAATCAAGGGTCCCCAGAGGTTGTACCGGACGCCGGTCCCTCCCCTGAGGTTGTACTGGCTCCAGGCCCTCTTAATGCAAATTTTTAACGTTTTTCCCTTATGTTCAATGGGTACTAGAGCTGTGGGAATGAGGATTAATTTTATAGTTGATACATTTCTGATCGACTGTTACTTATAATTAGTCCCTATAAGTGTTTCTAAATAATCGGAATATTTAAATACCTTACATAAACTAAACCATGGCCTCGTCACCTCCAGCTGGAAACCGCATTAGAAAAGCCATAAACTAGAGCACCTCACAGAGGCAGGTCTGGGTGCAGGGCTGGTTTCATGTGGATTTGTCGATGCCCGGCCGTCTCACCCGGGCCTGGGGGGTGGAGTTAAGTCTGCGTCCCAACATAAAAGAGAATTCGAGCGAACTACGGTGTTTGGAGGCTTGGGGCCCCACCACCGTCCTGTCCATGTGTGTGGCCCTTTGTGGTTTCCGGAGGGCGGGTGGCCAGCACACGGCCATCCGAGGGACACGCCTGGGGCTGTGGGGAGCGTGGGGCCTGTGGGCGGGGGCTGAGGGCGCGGGCAGAGCCTTGGGCTTCAAGGCGGGCGCTCAGCAGGCGAGGGCGTGGACGGTTCACGGCGCACCCACAGGGCTCAGGCCGGGAGGCGGGTCTGCTGGCACTTCCTGTCTCATCTCACCTCATCAATGAGCCCATTAGGGACCCCGGGCCTCAGAATCTTCTGGCATATGGAGGCCTCCCGTTCACAGGTGGGAACCACCAGTGTCCCCTCAGGGGCGTTTCCAGGGCCCATCTGTGCCCCTGGCCTGCATGTGCTGGGCATGAGCCCAGGCCGGCTCAGGTCATTACTGGGGCAGTGGGGAGGGGCACAGCCGCCCCTTCCCATAGGTGCCTGGGGCGTCGTGGGCCTGGACCACGTGCTGGGGGTGGGGGCGCTGGGAAAGCCCACATTGCTCACAAGGTCGGGCCTCAGGGCCCCGGGGAGGTGGTAGCTGCCGCAGCCCTTGCTCACCGTGGCCCTGAGTCCCGAGGCTGCAGCCGAGGCACTGGCGCCCGGAGATGGGGGACATCCGCTAAGATCCATGGCAGATGTGGTCAGAGCCATGGCCCCAGAGGCCTGACGACCCAACCCCGTCCCCTCCCCGTGTCTCTGACACACAGAGGGGCTCCCTTGGCTGCTGCAACCACCACAAAATCTGACTTAAAACAGCCCACATTTACCCCCCGACGGCTCTGGAGGCCAGAGTCCAAGCCCCACTTCTACAGGTCAAAATCAGGGTGTCTGCAGGGCGGCGGTGTCCCTACATTCTCTTAGGGACTTGCTCCCCATCTCCTCCAGCCTCTAGAGGCGCCGGGGAGCCTCGACTCGAGGCCTCTCCTCCATGGTCAAGGCCATCTTCCCGTCTCTCCCCTCGGTCTCCACGTCTCCCCACCGCGGGAGCCAGACCTGCCGCTTCCTGCTTCGTAGGACCTGTGACTGCGCTGGGGCCACCGGCGGCCCCAGCGTGACCACCCTCTAAGCTCCTGAACTGTGTCCTGCCAGCAAGCCGGTTTCTGCCACGAAAGGCGACATTCAGGGCCGGCAGGGATTAGGGATACCTTTGAGGGTCACAGACCCCTCGTCAAAAGCCCAAAGTGAAATGCTGTGGGTCCCCTTTGAGTGGAGAGAGACGGAGCCTCTTGCCCCCGGTGATGCCCTCCCCCGTCCCCCCAAAAGAAGGATGCTGATGTTTATTAGCCTTTTGAGGGGCCAGCCCCCTGCCCACACGGCCTGCTCTGCTCCAGCCCCTGCGGGAGGAGGAGCACCCTCCGACCCGCCCGTGCCCCTGCTGCAGCCCCGAGGGCCCAGGCCTCTCTAGCAACGCCCAGAGCTGGGCTCCCAGCCCAGGGGCGCCTGGGGGGCTCAGTCGTCTGAGCATCCGACTCTTGGCTTTAGCTCAAGTCATGATCTCAGCGGTTCTTGGGATCAAGCCCCCCATCAGGGCCCGTACTGACAGTGCGGAGCCTGCTTGGATTCTCCCTCCTTCTCTCTCTGCCCCTCCCCACCAAAAAGAAATAAACTTCTAAAACCCCCACCCTGTGGCCGCTCCGCTGAGTGTAACCGAGAACTCACACAGGTCGGTCACACCCGGCTAACAGTGCGGGGACCGGGGGACCGAGGTCCCCAGAGTCATGGGTGCGGCCCCACCATCCCTGCTCCTGCCATCTCGTTAGTTATAAAGAAATGAACGTGGGCGCTTGGGTGGCTCAGCCATGATTTCACGGTTCGTGAGTTCAAGCCCCAGCATCAGGCTCTGTGCTGACAGTTCAGAGCCTGCTTGGGATTCTCTCTTTCTCTGCCCCTCCCGAACTTGTGCTCCCTCTCTCTCTCTCTCTCTCTCTCATAAAATAAATAAGCTTAAAAAGAAAGAGAGAGGACCTTCTTCTGCAGAAGCGTGCTTTGAAGGGGGACGTACTTGGGGGAGGGACCGGCGTCCTCTGCTACAGGGAATGCGGATTTACCTGCGGGAGCTGGGAACCCGCCCCTGCTCCTCCTCTGGGGCCCGAAGCCGATGGGCCCCCGCACCCCAGAACGGCTGCCAGGGAGACCGCGCCCAGAAAACGCAAAGCGAAGCCTGCGCAGGCGCCTCGCTCCCAGGGCTGCGTGGGGCGGCGGGGGAGCCCATCTGGACAGAGATCCCACCTGGGGATAGACGGGGCCGGTGACTGCCCCCCTCTGGGTCCCGAGCACCGGCCCTGGGGGCGGCTGGGGGGCCGCTGAGTGCCCTCCTCACCCAGGCTCTGTCCCCCCTCGCTTTGCGTGACGTCTGACCGATTCCAGGCGTTTCTTCATCAGCCCATCTGTCCAGGTCTGGCGTCCTTGCTGGGGGGGGGGGGGGGGGGGGGGGGGGGGGGGGGGGGGGGGCTGTGTCGTCGGCCAGAATCCAAGTCCCCGGACGGCAAGGAGGCTCCTCCTGCCTCTACTTCCCACGCCTCCGCCCGCATCCCGCACACGCCTCCCGCGTCCATCCACGAAGTAGCCACCTGGGGGAGAGCCGACCCGTCGCCCAGTGGGATTGTGGGGAGCCAGGAAGGGCTCTGGGGTCCCCCCGGTGGCCCCGCACAGGCTCCAGCCTCCGTCCCGATGCCCGTGGACCAGCGAGGAGCCGGTGGGCGCCTGGCATGCTTGCAGCCATCCTCCGGCGGTTAACGGTGCCACAGCCAACGCGTCTGCCCAAACCAGTGTCCCTGGGCTGGTTATTTCAGGGTCTAAAAATCCCTGATTCCAGGAGGCAGGCAGTATTTTAATTTAAGTTTGGTTCCCAAATGAGATCTTTTCATCCCACTGTTCAAGCGACTGTACTTGGAAACACGAAACAGGACTCCATGACACAGTGAGGGGGCTGCAGCCGAAAGTGGGGGCTGCGGCCGGAAGTGGGGGCTGCGGCCTCCCTCGGGAGGGAGCCTGTCCCCGGGGACGGACCCGCCCACGTCGGGGGCCTCCTCCGCACATGGCTTCCCTGCCGAGTCAGCCGTGGCCCCCCCAGGGGGGGCACACCGGCCCCCTGCTTTGCCCCCGAGGAAGGTCCGGCTCAGGTTTCCCAGCCTCTGTCCAATCCCCCGATTATTACACTGTGAAAACCAAACTTCATTCTAAGAAAAGCCTCCGGTTCCAGGGGCCCCGCCGCTAGCAGGCGCTCAGCGCTGGAAGCCCCGAGGGAGGCCGCGTCCACAGGGAAGGGCCCCCGGCTCCGCTCTGCCCGTGTCTCCGGCACACTTCACACAGGCGGACGGGTTTGTGGAATCACAAACAACTTACACCTTTTGTCTTTAACACAAGTCTCTTATCCAGGGCGGTTGCCAATCTTGTGAACTATCTGGCTGAAATAGAGGCACGTGCTCCCCAAACAGATCTGAGCTTCGTAAAGGGTGATGGCGGAACAGAAACTAAGGGGGGCAGGGGGCTCAGGAGGTGAAGCCACAGCTTGCAAACTGCGTGTGGGTGCGAGCCGCCCCAAGAGCAAAGCTGGGGCCAGGAGAGGACCTGGTGTGCTGCTGAGTGCCCGCTAGATGCCAGGCCCTGCAAACGTGCTCTCGCACATTGTCCCATCTGGTCCGGCTGCCACCCTGGGCAGACAAGGATACAGGACCCGGCAGCAGGGACTCGAGGGGCGGGCACTGCCCCTGCAGGGTCACTGCTCACACCCTGCCCCCCCTTCCTTCTGCGTCCCGGCCTCCGTCCTGGTCTCACACCTGCCTCCGGAGTCCAGCGAAGGCGAGGATAACCGAGGGCTAGTTACACCAGAGGGCGGCTCTGCCCTTCTCTCCCAGAGACCCCCAGTGCCCCTTCCTTCCAGAAGCCTCCAGACCCCGCCTCTCCTGACCTGCCCATCCTGCTTCAGCACCCCTCAATCTCCTCCTGGACCTGCCTGCCCTCCCCTGGGGGCAAGCTCAGCGAGGGGTGTGTCGCGTTCGAGCCACAGGGGGCCCAGAGCAGGACCCAGCAGGCTCGGGAGAGTCCTGAGTGGGGCACGCCCTGTGGGAGCTGCCGCCCCCCAAGAAAGGACAAAGGCGACCAACAGTGGGGACTCAGGTAGAAGAGTCGGGACTCCCGCTGCCGGGCAGGCGCCAGCTCTCAGAGGGGGTCTACACCACATGGCCACAGGGCAGGCACAGGTCTGCGGCTTCAGACACGACGGGATCGAGGAGCTCAGGCAGGGTCCCTGTGTCCAGGCGGCTTGTCCCTCAGCCTGTAGACTGTCATCCTGGACGTTAGCCCTTCTCAGCCGAACCCCCCGCCGCCAGGCCCTGAGCGGCACGGAGCCCGCACCGCACCCCAGTCCTGTAGAGAAGGTCCTGTCCTTGGAACTCCCGCAGAGGCTCCAGAGATGCTCACAGCCGCCCAGGCCGCGCTGTAAGACGTAAGGCTCTGACTGGCCAGCCCTGGGTCACAGGACCACCATGAGCTTGGTCCCTCCCTGCAGAGAGGAGTGGTGGAGGGGCAACTCCCCGCGGGTCCTGGGCCCCTTGGCACTGCCGTATAGTCAGAAACAGGTATGCAGTCTTCACACGGGTCCGGACACAGGGCTCCGAAGACCTTTGTGTTCCTGGGCAATGGGGGTGCGCAGCCTGGGGAGCAGGGTCCCCGGTGCCCGCGGAGCCTGAGTGATCCCTGTATTAAGGCGTAGATGCCGGGCAAGCTCCGCACCTGCCCTAGTCAGGGGTCGGGCCCTGATGGCTGAGTGCCAACGAGCAGGGGCGCAGCGGCCGGCCTGTCCTAGATGCACCAGGACCCACCCCGGGCGGGATGAGGAGACGCCCGGGGGACTGGCAGGCGCCTGCGTGGAACCACTGAGCCCTGTTTTGTCTCGTTTCTCCTACGGGAGAAGAGAGTCTGGACATCTTGGACAGTGTGTCTCTAGGAAGCAGCCAGAGGGGCTGCGGCTCCATCCGGTTCAGTAAGAAAATCGGCCGGGTGGTGCTCCCGGCGCCTGTCCCCGTGTTCTCTGCCTGTGGTTCCCCTGAAGGGACGGGTGGGTTCAGGGCCCAGGACGCTGGGACCAGCGTGATGTGGGCCCCCTCTGTTCTCCCAAAGACCCCAGCAGGGATGCCTCCCCATCCCCTTCCGGAGATGAGGACAGAGGCGTCCGCCGCTGAGCCACGCCCGGCGCCGGCCTGGCTCCAGCCCCCGCAGGTTTAGAAAAGCAGGAGGAGGACGCAGCCCTGAGGTCGGGGCGCCGCAGGCCCAGAGGGCGCTCCGCTGTGGCGCGGGGCTGCAGGAGGCGAGAGTCTGAGGAAAGTTCCAGACTCCCGCCCCAGACAGACACACACACAGGTGTGCCGGCCCATGCCCAGCACCACCAGGGCCGCGGGCGCCCCCATGTGGGCTCCGACGCCGTGGCAGCCGTGGGACATAAGCCAGACTTGGGGGTTGCACCAGAAAAGGTTTCTGGGGCAAGAGGTGTGGAAACGCAGGAGGAAGCCTTGGGCCCGCGGCTGCCGGGAGGGGCCTCATCCGGACGCGCTTGTGCCGTCCCCAGTGTGCGCCCCGCGCCCTGGTAGTCCATGTGCCCCACGAGGCCCGGCCGGGCGGGCAGAGCGGCAGCCACGCTGGCCGAGGACCCGCCGCGACCCTCCTGGTCCCGGTGAACCCGACGCCCGGTGCCGAGAGGATTCCGGCTTCTCTGAACCATAGCCCCACTTTCAGGAGAGGGAGATCTTTTTTTAACTACCCAGAGGCCCTCTAATAACGAGTTGATAAGAAACTGCCACAGTAGATGATTTTGAGAACGTCTTGTTCGTCCCGGTATGAGCTCCCAGGGCCATGGAAACAGCCCGCCGCCCGCCCGGGGCGGACCGCGCCGGGCGGGGGTGGGGGGTCCCGGGAAGGGCTCAGGGGGTGCTGGTGGCCGGGTGGCTTGCGGGGCGAGCCCTGGGGCTGTGACAGCGACGCTGGACGAGAGGCCGTGGCTGGGGGCCCAGCCGGGGTCCCGGGTGGACTTGGTCTGGGCTGTGGACACTCGTGGCATCTGATGACAGGCGTCGGTGTGTGAGGTGATTGGAGCTAAATTCATTGGATCCAGAACTCCCCCTCCCCAGTCTGCTCCCTGTCCCCTCAGGGAGTCGGGGGTCCCCTGTCTGCTGTCTCGGGGAGGGGGGGAGGGGGAGGCGGCTGCGGGCAGGTCCCACACACTGGGATCATCATCATCTGTGCGAAGCGGCCACATTGTATCATTCGGAAAAATAAACAGACCCCGGAGTTCAAGCCGAGAAGTTACTGAGGGCTCTCGGGGCTCCAGCGGTGCACTGGAGCAGACCACCTGGGGAGAGGCCTGGCGTCCGGAGGAGGCCACATACCGCCGGGATCGGGAACTGCACGAAGGGAGGTGACAGGGAGCCCTCCCTGCACATCTCCGGCGGCTCGGCAAAGCCAGGAAGCTCCCCGCCGGCAGCGTCATCGTCATGTTAGGTAACACCCACCCAGCGGTGGGCACGTGGGCACCGCCCGGGTGCAGGCCCCGTGCGCTCCAGACCCCGGCTGGGCGGGCTGGGCCAGGCACCGACCGCCTCGGGCAAGCCTGTGCCCGAGGAGGCGAGCCTGGCCTGGACGTGCCTCCAGCGTGGACGTGGCCAGAAGGCCCGCAGGCCCCCGTCCCAGCCGGGTGAGCGCGCACGGATCTCACCCTGCCGAGCGCCAGGTCTGCAGCTTGGTCGGGAGCTCGCGTCCGGGCAAGGAGACAGCTGCCCACGCCGGGGACCCGGGGACGCGGCTGCGAGGTCCTCGCCCCACGACGCTCCGGGTCTGAGCACACGGTCTCCGCCGGTCCCCAGGAACCTGGGCTTCCAGACTCGACTTTGATTTGGAACCTAACGGACACATCATCTGTGTTTTGGGACTTGTTTCAAATGTAGCAATGCCGGCTGCAAAAAAACCAGAGCTGAGGCTCCGTGCAGACACATTTATAACCACCACACCCTATCGTCAGGGGAAAAAAGCCTCCATTTAGACCTCATTTTGAGGCTATGGACACATTAAGGGTCAACACTGGAACTTAACGATCTGCAGGGCTTCTCTCCCGTCCCGGCTGTGCCCGCCTCGATCTCACTGCGTCTCGGAACATGACAGGAAGTGTATGCAGAATTCATCCCTAACGTGACCTGAACCAGAGCGATCCGGCCCCTCCCAGCTGCCTCCACAGCCGTCACCTGCTCCTCCTGAGGCTTTAGGCCTCCCGTCCGTGTGAGCCCCCGCCGCCTCCTGTCCGCACGCTGATGGGGTCAGGCCGCCGGGGCGCGTCCTCTGCGCCCGCCTTCGTCCTCACTGCCTCCACTTGGACACCTCACGTGTCCCCGCTCCCCTGACGGTGTCTGTGAAGTCAAGCACATTTCATGGAACCTTTGTTTAATAAAGAGAAAGAAAAAGAAGAAAAGCCCAGTGACTAAACGTACAGAGAATGGAACTCTCCAGAATGGCAGCAGGATTGATATTATTGTTTAAAGTAAATCTGTATCCGTCCGCCCCCGAAAATGGCCTCAGGTCCCAGCGAGGAGGCACCTGTCACAGACTGGAGAATGCCCGCAATGGCCGCGATGCGGTGAGTGGTCCCGGGGGCTGGAGACCTTCACTTGGACCTGCTCCGTGCTGCACGCCTTCCCCCAGGGGGTGGCCCCCTCCGGTCACTATGCAGCAGTTTCTAGGAGCCACGTGCCCCCCGAACCAGCCCCCTGTTTCTGGGGAGGCCGCTGGCTGAGCAAACTGGGACGCCTCGGTGCAACTCAGATCAGAGTAATCCTCGCTCTTGAATGCTGCCGCGCTTGCGGGGGACACCCGGGAAGAAGACTCACCGGCCCCCAGCTCGGGGGAACCGAGAACAAGTGACACCCTGTTGACCCATGGCGGAGCCGGCACGCGGGTGACGAAGTGTGATCATGCCCGCGTGTCCGGGGCACCGGCCTAATTAGCGTTTGCACCTGGGGGAGGCCGCGTCGGAGGTGACGGGTGAGGAAACCAAAGCCCGCGCTCGTGCTCTGTGACCTGGGGGACGGCTGGGGGGCCTGGGGAGAAGCGGGGACACCCCCCCGTCATGTCCTAAGATGGGGCAGGCGTCCAGAGGGCGAGGGCAGCCAGGTGGTGGTGGTGGGAACCCCGGTCAGGGCCGGAGCACCGCAGGGGCCTCTGTGGGGCGAGGGGATGCTATTCCGGGTCTGCCGGAGCTGCTGGAGGTTGGGTCAGCGGGGACGTGACCTGGGTCTCCTTTGGAAAGGTCGCTCTGTCCACTGCCGCAGTCACCCTGGAGGACAGACACCCGTGACCCTGGGGTTCATTGCTCGTGCGCAGGGACGCAGGAGGGAGGGCTAGGCGGTCACGCTGATCGCCGCTGGCCAGGCGAGGCACCGCTGGCCCCGAGAAAGGGGCAGAGCAGGGGCAATGGGGAGGGGGCTCGAGTGTCCGCGAATCTCACCACCGCCTGCCGCCGGGACCGGGCTGGGTCCTGCCTGCCGTCGCTGCCGGCCGCGCGTGTGTGTACGGTCCCCGCACGCAGCCCAGGCAGCCCCTCCAGCGAGGCCCATCCGGCCGGGGGTAGAGGAGGGGCGGGCTCACTAGTAATCAGTTTTGCAGGATGAGAAAGCTCCGGGCTGTTCTGCACAAAATGTAACTGCGCCCACCGCTGAACTGTACTCGTAAAAATGGTTAAGATGGTAAATTTAATGCTATGTGTCTTTTAGCACAGTAAAAAAAGAATTGCCAGGCAGAGCTAGCTAGCCCCAAAATAAAATCCAAAACCCTTTATTTAAAAAAAAAAAAGTGTGTCTTTTAAATAGGGAATCCTGAGCCAGACGTGAGGCTTTCTCTATAACTTGCAAGTTTATCTAGAAGGTATTTCACCATAGCTCCAATCTACAGTGACTCGGTGACGTATGATCTTTCTTTTACTCTAAACCTATTTTTTAAATGAAAGAGATGAAATAGCAACACCGCAATCCTGCTAATTGAGGCTGTGATCAAATAGACATTTAGTACATAATTTATATCTTGTTTCCCCCAAAAGAGGCCGCATTGCTCATTTTTTGAGCCCTCCGTCCACTCCGTGTGGGTTTTATCAGAAATCCCAAAGAGCGAGCCACGCCCACCCCGAGATGAGAGTCTGGAGGCACCCAGCCTGGTTCTCTTGTCCCCCTCTCCTTCCCTCCACCAAGTGCCCACCAGCCCCCTGACAAGCCAAGACCAACCTCAAAACCCGTAAGCGTCACTGAAAGAATCGGCTCTCTGCAGCCAGGGCAGAACCGGAGGGGGGGGCGGGGGGCACTGTCCCTGAGAAGGTCCCGACCCCTAGGTGCCTGGGTCGCCCTCAGGGTCTCGGAGCTTCTCCGCAGAGCTGCTACCCTCCCCGGGCTTCCCCAGGCTGGAGCCGGGGCGAGGGGGCGGCCCTTGCAGTTTCTGGGTGATCCGCACACCATCCTGCTCTGCGAATCCAGCTGCATCTGTAGCGGGCGCGAGAAGGGAGCCCATCTGTGAGCTCCGCGCCTCACCCCTGCAGGAGTGGGGTGTGCCGACAGCTGCTTCAGCAGCAGCCTCGGTGCCGCCCACCAGGCGCGCTGTTGTGGAAAGAACACAGCAGAAGTCACATTTCTAACAAACACAAACATCCCCAAACTCTTGGGGAGGAGAAAACGCGCTCTGCTGTGGATGTGATCCAGGGGGAGTGAGAAACCGCGGGGGCTCAAGAAACGAGTTTTCCCAGAGACACTGGATCCGACGCCGGCACTCGGGCCGCCTCCAGCCCTGGCTGTGGGCTAAGCGCCGGGCTCGGCTCGCAGGACGCACTCCGGAGCGGAGCCATGACCCTTACCCTCCTGCAGGAAGGATCGAACTTGTGACGACGGGAAGTGAGGGAACACCATGAGTCGCTCGCGGGCCTTTGCGCGGGGCAAGGGGGCTCGCCATCGGCGTGTCCTGGAACGGAAGGACCAGCTGTGGGACGGATGCTGCGAAGCCCGAGAGGTCTGGGGTCTCTGGCGGCCGCGCTCACCGCCTTGCTGGTGCCCACGGTCACGTCCGCTCCCCTGCAGCCACGTGGCCTGAGGACTCTTGACCCCAGGCACCCACGCCACCTTTGTGTTGTCGGGGAGGTCTCCGACCAGGACTTCGATGCCTGTGACTGGGGCGGGGGAGGAGGGGGCGGCACAGGACAGAGAAGGAGCCAAGGGCACACCGGGTCTCAGCTCGTCCCCAGAGCTGGGGGCTGAGCCGTGGCCCGGCCTTTGTGCCCCCTACAGTCGCTGGCAGGGGGGCCCTGGCTTCCCGCGTCCCAGGGCTCCCGCTGGCCATGGGCAGCTCCGGAAGGAGGGGGTTCACTGCCCAGGGGAGCCGCTCTGGGCAGGACACCAGCTGCCCCTCCCCCGTCCTCTACCCCAGGAGAGAACTTGCCCGACCCCACACGCCTAGATTTTAAGTCAAATCGTCCCAAACATAGCCTTGAAGTTTGACGACAGCATTGCCCCCTCTCGGTGCACAGTTCGGTCACCAACCAGCAGATTCTAAGCGAATTCACGTACAAAACAGCTCAGGGAGGGGCCGGGCGCTTAGGACTTGGAGGTGAGCGCCTTCCCGGACCCGCGGTTGTGCCAAAGGCACGCGCCTCCGCCCTGACTGGCGTGCTCCCCAGTGTCTCGGGCACTGATTCATCTGCTCTGCTCCCCGGGCGGCGGCAGCGGTCAGGGGCCCCTCGGAGCGGGTCAGCTGCAGTCACAGAAATAGGTCAGGAGAAATTCCAGCTGCCGGGTAACACGCAGAACCCGGTGAGTGACCCGGCGGGACGGTTCCGAGGCCCAGACCCGGAGTCAGGATGCTGATCTGCAGCGCCAGGGCCCGAGCCCGGGGGCAGGAAGTCGCCGCAGCGTCGGAGAGCCGCGTGCCGCCGCCCGCCTTCCCGGAGAGCCAGGCAGTAAATTATTCCTGCCGCAGATTTCAAACAGAATCCCTAACGTCCTTGGCAAACCCCGCCAGTTCTGAACATTAACAGAGTAAACAGCATTGCGAGGAGATGTTTAAAACGCGGCTCCAGGTCCCCGGCTCCCTCCAGCACTTCAGAGCCCCCCGCCTCGAGCCGGCCGATCTGCTAATGAGCCGGGATCCTTCCCCAGCCACCCGCCAGGCGCCCTCAGGGTCCACGTTCCTCACTCAGCCAGGGAGTTTTGTTGGTGAGGACAGTGCCCTTAGCCAGGCGCCCCGGGGGCACAAGCTGGGCCTCGCCTGCGCCTCTGACCTTGACCCCCCAGCCTGGGAGGTGGGGCAGAGTGAGTGTCTCTACACAGACCCTGTGATCCTCCGGTTTCACAGATGAGGAAATGGAGGCTCAGAGAGGCTAAGCCGCTTGCCCGAGGTCACACAGCCAGAAGGCAGAAGGCCCGTCTGCTTCCAAAGGCCTAGCGTAAGCACAGCGTGGAGAGCCAGCGCCCTCACCAGGCAGGGCGGGCAGCGGCAGGCTCCGGCGGGACCCGCAGCCGGGCGAGAGGCCGTGCCTGGCACGCTGCCAGCCCTCCAGTGTTTGGTTCCCTCCACCCGGACGGTGGTGTGACTCCCTCCGCCCCAGGGAGCCCCCCGGCAGCCTGGGGACCCCGCAGCCCGGCTCACTGCCCTCTCCTGTACGGCAGATGACAGGGGCCTCCGACCCGCCGTCACAGCCCTGCCGCTCCTGCACGCGGACGTGGCTGGGGGTCGCCTGCCGTCCCCGGGACCCAAGCCAGCCTGGGGGCGGGGGGGCGCTTAGTGTATGTTTGGTCCTCCACGCTCCCGACATGCAGAGCACGGCTCAGGATCGTACAGGACCCCACGTGGGAACTGGGCTCCCGAGGGGCTAGAGTCTGCGCACGGCCGACAGAGGATGGGAGCAGCCGCGCCCCGCAGGGCTCCAGACCCCACTCCCTGGCGCCGGGGCCACGACCGAGAAGAGCCCACCCCTGGGAGCTGAGCTGTAGGTTCAGACCAGGCCCCCAGCTGGTGACTGTGCCACATGCCCGGCCCTCCCGGACTCCACTTCCTCACCGGAGTCGGGGCTGACGCAGCCCCCCTCGTGTGACAACTGACACCCCAGGAGAGCATCCCAGGAGCCATCTTCTCATCTCCGTGCTCTTTGCGTCCATTTTATAGACGAGCAAAGTGAGGCACAGAGACTGTAAGTAACTTGCCCAAGGTCATACAGCTGGGAGGTAGAAGCAGGATTGGACCCGAACCGTCCCTGCAGCCCAGCCCAGGGGGCGAGGCTGGCTGGACCCCCTGGAAGCCGCGTCCTCACGGCCGCCGAGCTGGTGCACGCCTCGCCTCTCACCCTGAGGCTCCCAGATTAACATGCAGAAAATCACTTGGGCAAGAGACCGAAGGCGGAGCGCAGGTCCTGAGCGGTTTCCAGGCACAATCAGCCTGCTCTGGCGTGACAGGAGAGCGAGCCCCACTAGGAGACCACCCAGCAAATGCGCATCCAGGACGCCAGGATGCTTGTACTTGGCACCTCCACAGGTTCCTGGCCCTTCCTGTCGCGGCGCAGAGGTCGCCTCCACGTCAGGGCGCCGAGTGTTTGAGAACCAGCCTCCGCGTCCTCAGCGCCAGGCGAGCGAGCACTGAGCAGGGGGCACGTTCCCGCTCCTGGAGCCCCGGGGTGGCTGGCACAGTGGTGACACTGTCATTTCCCTGCATCAGGCCGCCCACCGGCCCCATGAAGGTCAGGGCTCCCTTCCGCCCCCAGGCAGGAGTCCCCAGCCTCCGCCGGCGCAGCGGGCCACGGCCTCTCTGCTGCTCCGTGTGCAGGGCCTTCTCGCGCCCGACCAGGCGCACGTGTGGGGAGGAAGCTTCTGCAACTGAATGTCTTCCGGTCCGTAAGCTGAGGGTTCCCTGCCTGGTTTTGCAGCAGCCCAGGACCTCAGAAAGTACTGGAGAGGATGCTGGGAAACTCTGCACCCCGCGTGTGCGTGAGTCCCCAGGATGGCTAAAGCACAGAGCATGGGGAGGAGGACCCAGCCAGGAGGGGCCGTGCCCTGCGACCCATGAAGTCCTAGCCCAAGGGGCCATGATGCCAGGCCTGCCGCATCCGCCCAGGAAAGGCCATGGGGCCGTGACACTTGGGACCGCCGTCCTGCGCCCTGTGCTCTGTGACCCCGCAGTGTTTGTCCCAGCCCAGTCATGGCTTGGGTGTTCCAGCAACTTCCGTACTCACGGGCTGGGAGGGTGACCCTTCACTGTTTTCCAGACAGTATGAGCTCCCTGCCCGGCCTTAGACCTTAACCGCGTTTGTCCAGGAAGGCTCCCAGACACAGCAGGAGGCACGGCTCACACTTGGACCTCTGGAGGGCTAACCTGTCTGCCAGTAAACTCCTTGGCCCTCAGGAGCCCTGAAGATCCCCGCAGACCCCCCAAACCAGAAACCTACTTGACTGTAATCCCCCTTTCCCGTCAAGGGAGGGGCACCGGGGAACCTCACAGATGCGTAGGGATTATGTTCTCAGGCCCCCAGCGGCCACAGCCGGGGCGTCCTAGCTAGAATGGAAGTAAACCCAAGGAATACCGGTTTTCTGATGTGGAATCTTAGAAACCGTTAATCCTAGATTATCAAATGCCAAATGCACCCCAGCCAGGAATGGAAAGCTCAGGGCCGCTGAGGTTTGGGGCCGGGAGCTGGGTTATCTGTCCTGGGCTGTCCCCGGTGCTTCAGATCTATTTATTTATTAACCGTCCACTTCTCTCCGTTTACAAAAGAAGGCTTAAGGAAGCAATTTCACTTGGCCTTGGCACAGAGGAGCTTAAACTCCCCTAAACGCAAGCCCTTGCATCCGGGGAGCAAACTGGGGGTGTTGGAAGGCGGCTCCCTTATGCGGGCCCCCAAGGTGCTCACGTGCTGGCTTCGCTCTGGGGCAAACGTCCCACGAGAGGGCCCTCGGGGTTCCTGGGCCGTGAGCTGGAAGCCGGTCCCCACAGCGGCCTCCGGCGAGAGGGAACAAGGGAGGGAGGGTTTTGGGGGGCGGCCACCTTCCCCAGCCCAGAACCCCACTTCATGCCGTGCCTGCTTCCACACGAACTGCTTTCTCAGCTGCTCCCTGATTCTTCTAAATGCGAAAGGAACCATTCTGGTGGCAGAGTTCGGCCTAGATTCTTAGGGAAAAAGCATGGAAAATTCTATTTTCCACTTCTTTAAACACTAAATTTATTTTCTCTTATCTTACGAGATGTTAGCGTTTGTAATCATCGAGGCCGCGGGTTTGCCAGCCGGAGACGCACACTGATTACACGAGCAGCCGCCTGTCTGAAAGTCCGATGAGTGCAGGGACCCGGGGAGGCCCTCCTGGCCCGTTGCAGCCGGGGAGCGGTTGGTGAAAGCCCGCCGGCCGTCCCCAGCTGGGTGGGGATGAGGGCGGGGGCCGAGGGGGCCTGGGAGACCCACCGGCAGGACTGTGGTCACGCCAGCTTGCCCACGGGACAGAAGTCCTCCTAACAGACGGCTGGTGGCGCAGCAGGTGCGGGTCGTCCCCCGGGGGGACACGGCGGTGGCCTCTGTGGGCAGACACGCCGGCTCTGCCCCCTCTGCCCCCCGCTCAGCGGCCACATGGGTTTGCTCCCAGACCGTTTCTGCTGCTTGCACCTGCTGCCAGACTGACTTCAACGTCCTAGCAGCGGCCTGTCCCAGAAAGGAGCCAGAGAATGGCCACACCGCGGCTCGGGCTCGAAGAAAAGGCTGGCCCACATCGGCGGCGCATCCGCCTTCCATTAAAACGCGTTGTGTTCGAGATCTGCTGAGTCCCGTCGGCGATTCTTCACCGTCCACCTTCCAGGCTTCTGTGGAATCTGTCGACACCCAGACCCCCGGTGGCCTCCTCCCCTGCCAGGCCCTGGGAGACCCTTAGAAAAGGAGAGCCGTATCTGCCCCTGGGAGCCAGTGGCCCAGTGGGGATGAGGAGAGAACCGGGTGGGAGCCTGTGTGGTTGGGGAGGGGAGAGCTCGGTGTGGACACATCAAGCAGGGTGGGCTTCTTGAAGGAGGAGAGCCTTGGAAGCAGTATGGAAACAAAAACCGAAGGAGCGGACAGTCCTGGCTCCAGGCCTGCGCGTCCTCAGCCATGCCCTCCGCTCCTGGGAGAAGCCTCTACCATCAGGACTGTCGTTCCCCCGTCTTCCAGGGAGGGAGGAAGCGGCCCAGAGAGGTCACAAGACGGGTGGCGGGGGACCAGGCAGCCTGAATGGTGACTCTGAGCCCCGAATTTCCCATTCATGTGAGTTCTCGAGGGAGAAAGGCTGGGACCCCAGGCCCGGCGGGCGGCCCCCACGCGTCAGCAGGTGTTACTCAACAAAAGACTCTGTGCCAGGGGTTCTAGGGGAGATGTGGGGGATGCAGACACCAGGTCTGTAATGAGCCCCCTCGGGAGGGCCTGTCCTCTGGGGACAGTGCTCTAAGGGACAGGACCCTGTCAGCCCACCTCTCCCAGAATAGAGCTAAGTCCTGGGCAGACACACGAGCCAGCCCCCAGGCCCCGTCTCCACACCCCAGGCCCCGCCTCCACACCCCCAGGCCCCGCCTCCACGCACCCCAGGCCCCGCCTCACACCCCCAGGCCCCACCTCCACTGTCCCCTTGCAGGAGCGCGGGACCCAGAGTCAGGGTAGGAGCACGGCGACATTTGCATCCGTAGATGGTTTTCAGATTCACTTACAACACAGCGTTCGTTTCTCCCGAGGAAAATTCCAGATGCATTTGTATTCTGCAGGCCCCTTAACTCTGATTTATCACGTCTGCTCCCGATACATCATCACGACGATCATCCGTGTTCACGAAGGCGGCTGAGCTGGGGCCCCACGCCCACTTTACGATGGCCTCCCCACGCGCTGGTGTGCCCCCTGCGCCCACGCGTGTGCGCTTTGCCGCCACCCAGGACCTGGGTGCATCACTTCTGACATCCTTGTGGGGTTTGCTCCCCTGTGCTGCTGAGTGGGGTCAGTTATAGGACGGCTCTGCGCCCCCGCCGGGCTGGGACCGCTGTGCGCACGCGTCACTGCCAGCCCTCCCCCGCTCCGTGCGCTGTGAGGGGGGAAATCGCTTCTAAAGGCGCTGTGTTAGTCCTACGGGTGAGATGCATATTCACTGGGTGGGGGCGGGGGCGGCTGTTTAGCGGTTCTTGGGCGGCAGGCCAGGTTCTCAGGGACCCGACGAGCCAGGGTAGACAGCGGGGGAGGTGGCAGAGGGTCCATGTGAGGGATTTCACTCTGTGACCTTGAGCTGGGTTGCTTTAAAGGCCTTGGGTCAGACTCCTGGAATCGGGGGTCCCCTCTCTCCTTTCTTCTTACCGAACCCACCATGTTTCTCCGAGGACCACTGTCCCTCCTGCCGCTGTCCCCTTGGTCACCCCAGGGGACGGTAACGCCAACTGTTGTTGGACATTTACCCCCCAGCCATGGCGCCTTGGTCCAAAGCCCAGGGTCCCCGGGCCAGGCTGACAACGTGAAGGAAGGTGGCTTAGGCCACGGTGGCGCCCAGGCCGTCGGGGCTGCCACCCCGCCTCAAAGTGTCCACGTTCAGAATCTGGCCAGGCTGGCGTGGCCCCGGGCTCCTCAGTGGCCGCGCGCCTGCCATCACCTGTGCACGTTAATCCTCACTCTCCCCTCACGCAGATGGGGCCGCCGCACAGAGCGTGCTGTCCTCACAGCGGCAGCATGGAGGGCAGGGGACACCGTCCTCGGCACCCACAGGGGTCGGAAGGGACAGCCGAGGTCACGACATAAAGGTGGCCAGACGCTGCCCGGCGTAGGCCAAGCTGAGCTCGGGGGTCCCAGCCGCAGCTCAGGGGACAGAGGGGCCCGTCCCACCTGGGACCGCTTGGACCACACTTAATGATGGGCTGGAGACAGACTTCCTGACTCCTGACTTCTGTGCCTTAGATTTGCCGGAACCGGATTCAAATGCCCTGAACACGACCGCACTTGAATCTCTGAGCATCTGCCTGAAGCCACAGGCCCCTGACCTATGAGCAGACGCAGGAGGGTGGCGGGCAGCCTCTGGGTGTCACACGGTGCCCCTCCTTGGGGGGAGGCACCCTCGGACAAGGCTATCAGCAAAAGGGTGTTTTCCTAAAAATAGACAGCATTTCTTAGGTTTTTTTTAAATACAGGAAAACAAAATAGGAAAAGGAAAGGAAAGAGAAAAGAAAAAAAGAAAAGAGAAGAAAGGAAAGGCCAGGCCCTCGCTCACGTCACCCTCATCGACCCTGTGTATCAGGCAGGGTACAAGAACACACTTAGAAGGTCCTCCAGTTTTCTATAAAGTCGTACAAAACAGAACGTGGACACCTCCCTCCATCCACTTGCTTGTAACCTTTCCTGGTTTCTGTGCACCGAGAGGGAGGGGTGAGAGGGGGTCTGTGAGCCCCGCCCTCTGCAGCCACACCAGCCACGCTTGGGGGGGGGGAGGGCAGGAGAAGGCGCAGCAGGAGTCCGTGGGGTCGGCCAGAGGCTGTAGGTGTGAGACGGCTGTTTGCAGCCACCGGGGGAGTTAGAGGGCTCCCCGCAGCGCCCCAGGTCCCAGCGTCCAGACTTGCAGCCCCAAGGCACCTGCCTGGAGTCCCACACCCAAGACGGAGGCAGACGCGTACCTTCCTCCCCTCCCCCGCTCACTCATTACTCTTCTTCCATTCTGAGGGACCCGTGGGGTCTCCATACACAGGGACACTTGTCCACCACGGAAGCCGGCCCTGTGTCTGGCCGGCAAGCCCCTGCGTTCCCTTTGGGAGCCCCCTGCCTCATGGTAAGAACACCCCATGGTCTGCATCCCTGAGGCCGCTTTTACTGCAAGGAGCAGAGCACCGAGCCTACAGCAGCCTGAGCACTGGGTCTTTGTTCCAAGTTCTGAGAAGCGAAGAGAGTCAGTGACAGGTCATGGGTTCAGCAACGCTCAAGGACCCGAACCCTGTATCTCCTGACTCCACCACCATTAGGGATTGGCTTTGGATCCTCGTGGTCACAAGAGGGCTGCCAATGCTCCTGCCATCGTGCCCATGCCAGGAAGTGACTGTAGTAACTATCTTTTCATGCTTATCGTCAAGAAAGCAAGAGTAGGCCGGGATCCCTTCACTGCTGCAGACTCTCCTTGTGCCTCATCCTTAGAGGTTGGTCCCAGGCCTCCCTGAGTCCAAGGATGGCGTAATTCTGGCCTCTCTGGGAAGAGACAGGGAGGAGGAGGGAGCTGACCCTGCCCGTGGCATCCATCCATGCCACTTCCTCGCCCCTTGGACTCCTGTAGTTACTAGACGGTTTTCCTTCTTTGGGAAGGAACGAGGGGCTTTATGATTATATTTTTAGATATCACCTCATTAATAATTTACGTATTTGCAGTGACTGTGCCTTCGGAGGCTAAGGTCAGCGCTCTAATGTGTTGGTGAATTATGTGCTCATTACCCGAGTGCGGCATGAAAAGCGTCTCGATGCCGAGAGAAATCACTCACACTCACTCATGTTATAAAACCTTCTTCGTCCGTTCCACACAATGACCGGCTTGTCTCCTGTGACGTGTGGGGCCTCTGATGGCGGCAGCAGCGTGGAAAGACCGTCACTTTTACAGAGCAGAGTTGTTGCCATGTTCAGATTTTCAGCGTTTTTCTTAGGGGGCTAAGATGGGTGCTGACTAGGGGGCGTGTCGCTGACGCACCTGCAGTTGCCGGAGTCTGGGAGACAGAGGGACCCAGCCAGCCGTCGCCAAGGTATTCAGTGGTCCCACCTCCATGCGCGGCCCAGGGAAGGAGCTGGTCAGTGGAAACATCTCTGAGGAAGCACTGGAAGGTGTGTCACCCCCCCAGGCCCCACGGCCCCCACAGAGGACGTCACCGGGAGGTCCTCCAGGCACGGGGCTTGTGGAAACGGCCGCCGCCCCCGCCCCCGCCTCATCGTCCCGCATTGACGCTGTCTGCTCCCGGCCGGACCCCGGACACAGCAAGAGACTACATCCCCCTGTGACCTCTGACCATAATACCGTCACAGCCGCGGGCGGCAGATCACCGTAACCCACACGGCAGCCGGCCGCTGCGCGATGTGCGGTCCGCCGTGGTGGGAAGAGACCGCGGTGCATTATTCCAGCTTCTCCAGAGAAACAGCGGGAGGGTGTAAGGACCGCGGGCTGGGGACTCGGGAGAGCCGGCGGCGCACACACGGGACTTTGCCTGGCTCGGGGCAGGCCGGCCCTCCGTCCCAGCAGGAATCAGCTGGCTTGGGGAGGCTCTGTGTTTGCAGGAAACCGGCCCTGCCTGTCTAGCTCCCGCAGGGCTGGCCCCCCGCACGGAATAAGACCCCAGGCCCAGGGTGGGTGCAGTGGAGGACCCGGGGTGGCCGTGGGCTTCCTGTTGCGAGGTCACGTGTGGGTGTGAGACAGCTGGGCGTGGTGGGGACCACGGTGCTCAGGACAGCAGGCGCCCCCATGGAGAGGGCACAGTCTCGGGCCCCCTGAATGTCACCAGGGGCCCAGCGTGGCCGGATGTCCCAGCTTTTCCATCCGCAGGAGGAAACAGCAGCGTCCCCGGGAGCCGGCCGCCAGCATCATCTTGCTTGGCCCTCTCATTCCAAGGCCAGGGCTGCGTCTCCCTCGGGCCTCGTCCTGAGCTCCCCCGTGGCACCAACTGCGGTGGCGGGGCTGGGCTAGGAGGCCAGATGCGTGGGCCGCTGGCACAGAGTCCAGGCACAGAGGCGCCACGCCCTGAGCCCCCGACACACCGGGTCTGTGGACACCTTCACAGCCCTGCCCCCCCATGCGGCGGGAGACACGGCACACACTCGGGACACACGGGGCACCGCCGTCCCCCCAGACGCGCCCTGACTCCGAAGCCAGCGTCTGCCCAGCTCCCGTCAGCAGGCGCCAAGAGTCGCCACAGGTTTTGGTCCCTCGGCCTCCCGAGAAGGCCTGTGGCTCATCCCCCACCCCCCAGGGGCTGAGTGGCGTCTTCCTTCGTGACACAGGTGGTTTATGGCCAGGCCGTCTGAGTTAAAGCCAGTGAAGGTCACTCCCGATTACACTGTCACTCGGACACCGGGAGACATAAAGCAGGTCTTAAACTTTCTGCTTCAGAAACACGCCCTTGCCGCTGAGATGCATCAATTTCTTTTTGCCCCAAATTTGCATTTTGTGTCATCATAAAAACAGGCTTTCGAGGCAGGAGAGGTGTTTTAGAGGTTGTTTGGTCCGAGCTGTCATTTTACAGGCAGGGAAATGAAGGGCCAGCAAGGTGAGCAGATGTGCCCGGGTCCTCCGGCAGGTGTCAACAGGCGAGCTGTGGCCTTGGACCCCACCCACACAGCCTCCTGAGGGATCCAAGGACACACTCGGGCTCGTTGTGACTTGGGTGAGACCCTAGTGAAGGGAGACAGAGCTGCTGGGGAGACAGTCCAGTGGGCTGAACTCACTCCCCTCGCTGCAAACACGCTGGCCCCAGCGTACCCGGTAAAGAAAACTCTAATTCACCCGAGGAGGGTTACACTCCACCCCTTGTGATACCAGACACGCCGTCTAGAATCCGTGAGAAGTGCGAAGCCTGGAGCTCTGAGAACCTTCCGCGGCTCCGAGCTGCCCCCACAACCTCTCGGGGTGCGTCGGTTTCTGGGTTTTGTTAGTTTTTTCAGTGTGAGTCAACGACATACTTATTGTGTCTCTTTCTGTCCCTCCTTTTGGGCAAGTGAGCCCCTTGTACCGTGATGATGGCGGTGGCACTGATGATGATGGTGACAGTGATGGTAACGGTGGCAGCGATGACTCTGATGGCGACGTTTACAAAGGCAGTGATGGCGGTGATGCTGGCAACGGTGTTATGGTGATGGTGATGATGGTGATGGAGGTGATGATGGTGACAGTGATGACAGTGAAGGCAGTGACGAATGTGACGTGATGACGAAGGTCGTGATGGTGACGGTGTAGGGCATAGAGGAGGAGGGTGTTGCGGTCGCCCTGCCCTGAGCGCTCTCGAGTCTCTAAGTCAGAAGCATCTTTGTTCCGATCCCCCTGACAATCTTCATGCAGTGGGGACCGCTGTCCCTTTTAGATGAGGGGACTGAGAGCTACATAGGTCGAGGTTACCCGGTGGTGCCCTGACACGTGGCAGGGTGAGGGTTCGAGACCAGAGCTCTCTGCTCCCCAAGCCCACCTCATCATTGTTGGTACGGATCCTCACCACGCATGTCTGTGCTTTGCACTCACTTGAATTGCTAAACCCCTGATGTCCACTGAAATCTTTGGCAGCAAAGAATAAAAGAATGTAACACACATGTGTTGCCAGTTCATGTAAGGTCTTTAAAAATAAGGCACGATTTTCTCCGCTAAACAAATTTTGCACCAAAGCAGGGCCCAATCAGTAAAGACTTCGCAGCACAGCCATGCAGCGGGCCAGCATTCTTCGGTGCACAAAGTGTGTCTTATCGAGAAGATTGAGAAAATCGGTGTCAGGGCCGGGGAGAAGTCGCTGGAGGAGCGCCCGCTCTCGGGACCGCTCCTGTGCTTGCGCCACGGTCAACACATCAGCTTCTTTCCTGTTTCCATTATGACCTCGCACCGGATGTCTGAGCAGCATCTCCCCCAGGGGGAGGGTCTCACTGTCCCCCACAGCTCTGAGATGGCAGCTCTGTCCCCCCAGCTTTCCCTCGGGCCTCAGGGTGCTCTCGCCAAGCCTGGCTCTCCCCAGGCACCTCCACTACTGCCTGGCTAAGTGCCGGATGCTGGCGGGTAGCTGGATTCACGGATAACTGGTGTGGCTTGAAATGGGTAGTGACCCTTGAATCTCGCAGAGATGGATAAAAATACAGAAAAGATGGTCCCCCCCCCCTCCGGTGTGCATTAAGTGAACTGAAGGTAGAGAGGCGGATGGGGACTGTCCCTAGACCACAGGCCCTCCCCCAGGAGGCGAAGCTCCCATCATTTTCTTCCCTACGCTGAGCTATCTGCCTCTGCCGGGAGAGCCTGCTTGCGTGTTCGTATTTCTAATCGGACCTCATTCATTTACTGGGAATTAACCAGCATGAAAACTTGGGAGAAAAGAGGTCTTGATAAGAACCAGTAAGCCAGCGCCAAACAAGAGACCAGGTGGGGTTTAATCCAATTGGGGGGAGATTTAGGAGGGAAAAGGACCCTTTCGTTTGAAGGCCTTTCATCTACAATCTTGTTCCCTCTTGCTCTGGAAGGGAGCCATTGCACTGTGTGATGTCGCCGGGACCACGTACGTTATGAAGACGGGCCTGATCCTCCTGAGAGCACAGACGGAGTTCAGTTTTCTGAGTGTTGGCGGGTGAACCGCAAGGCTTCCTCAAGCAGGAGGCTGAAAGGTCGGGTCTCTCCAAACCCCACCCTCTCCTTGAGCCCCATGGCCATTTTCTTAGTAGGCACAGTTACAGTGTTTGAGGTTATGGCGTAACAGCTGATTTTTATCACTGGACCTGCAAATCCTAGAGTTAGTGAATGCTTTTTCCTTTCCTGCCTCCTGCCCACCTTTACCCCGTGACTTACCCCCAGATTCTCTGGATAATGACACTAACATTAAAAGTTAGAGAACCAGCCCCCAAGGCTTGCCTCAACACCGGGTTCACTCGTGAGAATTTTATTGAGCACTTACTGTGGACAAGACACTACATGCTTCCCACACACGCCCTCAGTTAAGATTTACCCAAACTTTGGAGGTAGGTACTCTATGGATCTCTATTTTACCAATGGGGAAACTGAGGCTGAGAAGTTAAGTAACTTGCCCAAGATCAGAAGGGAGAAAATAGTAGGCCCAGGAATTACCCCAAGTGGTCTGGACCCAGCATTGACTCTTACCCAACTTGCTCTGGACAACTCCAGTGCATTGTCCGCTGCCCACTTGGTTCTCACATACCTTTACCATCATCACCACCGTCACCACCATCATCACCACCATCACCAACATCAGCATCACAAACACCGCCATCATCACTATCATCATCACTACCACCACGATTATCACTGTCACCATCATCATCACCATCACAATTACCACCATCACCAGCATCAGCATCCTCACCATCACCACCATCACCACCACCACCATCACCACGATTATCACTGTCACCATCATCATCACCGTCATGATTACCACCACCACCATCACCATCACCACCATCATCCTCACCATCACCA
>PJEM01007902.1:46871-89334 GCA_004023845.1 Helogale parvula | reverse complement strand
AAGCTTTCCTCAAATTTGTATGGAACCACAAAAGACCCTGAATAGCCAAAGTCGTATTGAAGAAGAAAACCAAAACGGGAGGCATCACAATCCCAGACTTTAGCCTCTACTACAAAGCTGTCATCATCAAGACAGTATGGTATTGGCACAAAAACAGACACATAGATCAATGGAATAGAATAGAGAACCCAGAATTGGGTCCATAAATGTATGGCCAATTAATTTTTGACAAAGCAGGAAAGAGTATCCAATGGAAAAAAGACTGCCTCTTTAGCAGGTGGTGCTGGGAGAACTGGACAGCAACATGCAGAAGAATGAAACGAGACCACTTTCTTACTCCATACACAGAAATTTAAGAAATTCTTAATGAATTTCTGCTTCTTTTTGTCCTGTAAAAACTAAAATAAATTTGTGAAGTATTTTTAAAAGGTATGTTAGAAAATGAAAATCTTCACTTAATACCATATCCTTAAAATAGATGGTGTGTTAAAGCAGTATAACGAATACTGTTTCAGTTGTTTGTACCTTGATATTTAGAGAAATGAGCACATTTAAGAGATTTGATATAATGGAAATAATAAATTCAGTTGTTATTTTAAGATACTTTGACAAATAAATAAGTAAGCAAAGTTTCCCAAAAGAGAAAAAAAAAAACAAAAAGAAAAAAAGGAGAAACCTGAAAATCTTGAAAAACACACACAGCTGCTTTGAGTCAGCCTTAGCCAGTCTTAGCTTCCTGTAGGGGCACCTTGGAGGGAATAAAAGCCACCACATTTCCTTCGGATTGTTCCATGCCTTCTTCCATCTTACCTGTTTTGCTTTTTGTTGGCTCACATGCTTTTTGTTTTGTGGTCACTCTTTAAATTTCATAATTTGATTCTTATGCTCTTTTCCATTGGATCTTTTCCTCAGATTTAGAGTTACCCTTTCCAACTCTCATCCCATATATGACTCTTAATTTTATGCGCTTTTAATAATATTGAGAGAAACCCTATGCAGCTTAGGACTTGGCCCCTGTCCCAGTAGACAGGAGGTGCAGCTTAAATTATCAGAACCTAGACATTTTGAGTAATCTGTACAGCTTGTTCTGTTGATACTTCTCTTCTTAACAGAACTATATATTTTTGATGAATCCCATCCACCTGTTAGAGAATACAACTTGACTCAAATTCCTGGCAGTTGTGGATCATTTGGTTAAAAATAAAGCATCAAATTTTCCGGAGTTAAAATGGGAAATGCTAAACTATTTGCATTACAAGACTCAAAAACAAATCAATGACATTTCTTCAATCAATATTTAACCTATGTTTTGAAAAGACAGGAGGTTGATCAGAGAGTGAGTGAGAATTCCTTAGAAGAGAATTGTCAGAATGATTTGTGCATCATTATACCTCTGTGGGAAAGGCAGGTAAGGTGCTTCAAGGGAATATATACCAGAAGTGCAGAATAACATCTTAACCCCAGAACAGTTATTGCTGGTCTTTAAAATAGCTTAATCACACTTGCATTGCTACAATAGTGAAATGAGTAAAAACATTCTTGAAATAAATTGTTCTAGGTCTCCTAGGGTTAAAAAAAATAAAGATCCCATTTTTCAGTCTAACCTGGAAAAAACAAAAAAGTGAGTCTGGCTAACGGTGTTTGTGATAGCAGAGAAAGGTTAGAGACCTAATAGGAGCACCTTGGACTTCTAAAAGGGAGGCAAGAGGTGAGTGAAGGTAGTAGAGCTAGAGCTACTTTCAAATTCTGTTTTGGAGAGAAGCACCTATTCAGATAGAGACCCCAGCAGTAGAACACATTGGATAGTGAACTATAAGAACTGGAAGAGCCAGGGGCACGGCTCATTTGGTTAAGTGTCTGACTTCAGCCTATGTCATGATCTCATGGTTTGTGGAATCAAGCCCTGTATCAGGGTCTGTGCTGACAGTTTGGAGCCTGGAGCCTGCTGCAGATCCTCTCTCTCTCTCTCTCTCTCTCTCTCTCTCTCTCTCTTTCTCTACCCTCCCCCCACTGACACTCTGTGTCTGTCTCTCAAAAAATAAATAAACATTTAAAAAATTTTTAAAAAGAACTAGAAGAGCCAGCTGACACCTCTCTGTCTCTACTTCCTCTTCCTTCATCAATCCAAGTGTGGAGGAATTTGTAACAACATGATTAGCAGAGGGGTAAAGTACAAAAAAACAAGATGAAAATAGGAAAAGGGGAGACTGTATCCAATTTCCCCTATTGTAGATGTCCCTGATGTCTGAGCTGATTAGAGGGGAGAGGGAGAAACTTTAAATTGGAAAATGAGCTTGAAATTTGGGTTCAGGTCACTAGCATTAAAATACATAATGAAGGAAGTGTTCTAATGCTCAATTTTGCCTGGAAAATTATAGTATTTGCCTTCAGTATCATCCAGATGTGGGAAGGAATATTTTACAATGTAGTCTTAAAGGTAGCAATGAGAAAGAATGAAATTTATTGTACATATAACTGAGGAGGCCTATCTATTGATTAGTCTGTTTACACTTGATTTTTTTTAACTCATGGAGTTTTATCAAGCTCATGATATCTCACTGGTAGATCAAAATTCTAGAATCAAAAAGTAAAATCGGCTGGAAAAATTTACAAATTGATAGAGAATGTTCAAAATTAATGAGAATATAGGACCTTAAAAATACCATGTAACTCCTAGTAACAACAACAACAAACAAGTAGTGTTTCTCAAAGTATGATGTGTGATATACCTGGATAGAATCATAGATGTAGAGGGGGAGTGAAAGTTAAAGGTGTAAATATGAATCACATTCCGGATTTATTCGGTTTATTCGATCAGAATCTCTGTGTGCTGAGCCCAGGTATTTCACAAAGTCCTTATATGGTACTTTCCTACAAAAATTTGAGACTACTCTAGACAGATGAATATAAGGAAAAGGGAGCATATAGAGAATAAAATCAGTTTGAGACTCATAAAAAACAAATACTGTTTTGCTTAATTATTTTTAACCAGATACTTCTTTTCAAGACTTTTGATTTATATACTTTATAGAAAACACTGTCATAATAATTTCACACTAAAAGGGTACAGATGAAAAATGTTCAGGATATCTGGAATGTCCCCCTTTTCTCTGTTTTCAGCTTGAAGTTTTAGTTCTCTCTAATCACTAAACAGCAATTTGCTTATTAATCTACTATCCTTAATCACAGTGAATGTTAATAATTAAATTATCAACTAAAAGAGTTAAAATTTAGCTTGGCTATTTGAGAAACTGTAAGATGTTGAGATTCCACTGTTTGGTAACTTTGGCTTTACATAATTGAGTTTATTTTCTGTCATTTTTGAAATTACTATTCTAAAATATTTTACAGCTTTTTCTTGTATTAGAAGTTGAATTGTATCTCCCCCCCTTCACCCCCCGCCAAATATTGAAGTGCTAGCCCTAAGGATGTTACAGGTGACCTTATTTGGAAATAAGGTTAATTAGTTGTAATTAATTGAGATTAATTCATCTTAAGAATGGGCTCTATTTGACTCCTGTACTTACAAGAAGAGAAAAGACACAGACACAGAGACAAAAAGTGAAAAATATGGCCATATGAGAATGGAGTCAGAGATTTGAATGATTCATCTACAAACCAAAGAATCTCAAGTATTACCAGCAAAAACCAGAAGCTAGCCAAGGAAGGGTAGGCTTTTTTGCTATAGGTTTTAGAGAGAGCATGGCCCTGCTGACTCGTTGATTCTGAACTTCTAGCCTCCAGGACTGTGAGACAATACATTTCCATTGTTTTAAACCACCTGCTTTGTGGTACTTTGTTATAGCAACTCTAGGAAATGAATATAGCTTGTGCAGTACAAATAGTAAAAAACAAATAAAATAAGTACAATATTTCCAAAAAAGGAAAATTCACAAATTTATTTTCATAAAAGGAAAATGTGTTTTCAATATTTTAACTCATAAGTGTTTGCTATAGACATGTTAAGACAATGAGTAACAGATCTCTTTATATTTTGACAATTTGTGTAAGCTTATTAAATATAACTGAACTTCTCTGAAAGTAAGCTCAATATGTCAATATTAGGGAAATAATATTTTTGTAACATTTGAAAGAATATTTACAAATACGTTGATGAGGTTCATAGTAGCTATCTTAGAGATTGGAATGGCTTACCTGATAGAAATGTGTGTGGTATATGAACATGTGAACATGTGCTTTTCTAAATTACTCAGGCATTGGGTATTTCTATTTCATTTGTTCACATTTTTAAATTATCTTCTTGAGAAAGGACTTACCTAATATCTTTATTACAATTCCATTAATATAATTGTAAAAAATAGTACAAAACAGCATACATCCCCAACAATCCTAAGTAGGGGCATATATGGCATTTATGAGGGCACCATAGTTTTTATGAAATAACTAAATGAATGAATTCATATTGAAAAAAGCTGAAGACAGACAAACTTTTAAGATTTTAAAATGTATCTTAGTGTATTTTTCATATGAATTATGAAACAAAACAATCTTTACTATCTACAACCATACACATTATGGTAAAATTAATGAATCAGGCAAAGAGAAAGCTTTAACATCTAAGAAGAAAATTGGCATCTAGATTCATTAGGACAGATACCAGAAACTATAATATTTTAACATCTGAGACAAAAGTGATGTTAAACACATAGATCAATTGAACAGAATAGAAAGCCTAGAAATAAATCCATGATTATATTGTCACCTAATCTTCAACAAAAGAAGCAAGAATATGCAATAAGAAAAAGACAGTCTCTTCAACAAAGGGTGTCAAGAGAACTGGACAGCTACATGTGAAAGAATAAAACTGGACCACTTTCTTTCACCATCCACAAAAATAAAGTCAAAATGAATTAAAGATGTAAATGTGAGACCTGAAACCATAAAATTCCTGAAGAAAGCAGAGGCAGTAATTTCTCTGACATCCTCTATACCATCTTTCTAGATATGTATGTCTCTTGAGGCAAGGGATACAAAAACAAAAACAAACTTTTGGGATTACATCAAAATAAAAAGCTTCTACCTATCAAGGAAAACAACCAAAAAAACTAAAAGACAACCTTCTGAATGGGAAAAGATATTTGCAAATGCATATCTGATAAAGGGCTAGTATCTAAAATATATAAAGAACTGATACAACTCAATACCCAAAAAACAATAATCCAGTTAAAGTTGGGCAGTAGACATGAACAGACATTTCCCCAAAGAGGACATACAGATGGCCAACAGACATATGAATAGATGCGTAACATCACTCATCATCAGAGAAATGACAGTTAAAACCTCCTCACCCTGTCAAAATGACTAAAATCAACAACACAAGAAACAAAAAGCATTGGCAAGGATGTGGAGGCAAAGGAACCCTTTCGTACTCTTGGTGGGAGTGCAAACTGGTACCGCCACTGTAGAAAACAGTATGGAGGTTTCTTAAAAGTTAAACATAGAATATCCTCTGATCCAGTAATGGCAACTGGGTATTTGACCAAAAAATACAAAATCACTAATTTGAAGGGATCGATAGTCCCCTGTATTTATTGCAGCATTATTTACAATGCCCAATTATAGCAGCCTAATTGACCATCAATAGATGAGTGGAAAAGACGTGATCGATCGATCTATCTATCTATCTATCTATCTATCTATCTATGATACACATGCATGCACACATGCCCAATGGAATATTATCCAGCCATAAAAAGGGATGAAGTCTTGCCATTTGCAACTATATGGCTGGATTTAGAGAGTATAATGCTAAGTGAAACAAGACAGTCAGAGAAAAACAAATACCATATGATTTCACTCATACTTGGAATTTATGAAACAAAACAAATGAACAGAGGGGATAAAAAAAAAAAAGAGAAACATACCCAAAACACACTCTTAACTATAGAGACAAACAGATGTTTACCAGAGGGGAGATGGGTAGAATGATAAGTGAAATAGGTGGAAGAGATTAAGAGTTACACTTATCTTGATGAGCACTGGGTAATTTATTAAATTGTTGGATCACTGTATTATACACCTGAAACTAAGATAATACTTTATGTTAAATACACTGGAATTAAAAAATGTTTAAATGGTGTTGAAACTTGAATTCTATATCCTAATAAGTTGCCAATTATATGTTATGACAGTTCAAGATAACTTTAAGCATAGGAGGTCTTAATTTATTTTCTCATTATGTTTTGTGGCATGACTATTCTTTACATTTATAAAAATAGTACAGCAAAAGAAACCAAAAAAATCACAAAAAAGAGAAAGATACAAATTTCAAGAGAGAATAGAACTAATTTAAAGGGTAATAGGAAACCATAGAGTGAAGCTATACATTTCACCCCAAAAGCAACTTATCAAAATTAGAACAGCAATCAGTAGACTTCTAGAGCAAGTAAATCTGTATACACACAATAGAGAATTCCAGTCAATAAATAAGTAGTGAAAGATTAAGACAACTTTGACCATAAGGTTTAAAAATACTTAAAAATAGTTAATACAAGTTCCAGGAAGTTATCAATAAAAACTAAAATCACAACCAAAAATATTGGTATGATTTTGAAAACTACTTAGCACATAAGAATAAAGGTAACTTGATTTTAATGTTTGAGCCATTCTCTCAAGTTTAGAAGCATCACAAATTTAAAATCGTTGTTACTGATAAAATCCAATACACTATTTTATATTTTGTAATGAATAGTTCCAAGCTCACAATAATTTATTAATATTAAAGCCATCTAAGAATTACAAGGCAATGAGAATATTATAGGACAAGATCCTATTAAGAAAAGACCATCTCTCTGGTAAGCCCAACATTTTAAGCTGATTTTCCTATAAAACTACATGCCAGTTCACAAAGAACATGTGGCACATGACTGAGAATCTGAGAAGACAGAAAGACCAGCATTTGAGAAATCTTTTGGTAATCTCCTAAAACTGGAGAAAGGAGAATTTAGAGTTCTGAGATGGCACAGTAGCCATGCCTTGAGGAATCAGTGTCCTAAAGAGAAATGAAGCCTAGAGAAGAAAGCCTCATACACTGGACTACTCCTCTCCTTGAGTCACTTGCACACACATAAACGCTGCAGGGTGAAAGGATAAAAAGGATGCAGACAACTTAAGGTAAGCACAGCTTCTGGCACTCTCATGTTTCCAGAGATAAAAACATTTTTTCAGGACCTCCCCAGGATGTGGAGCTCTTGTCAACTTTCCAGACCCTCACTTGGAACAAGTGAAGGGGTATCGCCTAGGATTAAGAGCAAATCAGAAAAATCCTGAAAACACAAGCTTGGATTCAGTTTCTGATTTAATTTAAGGCACTCTACATCAAAACTTACTGACAGTCATAAACTAAAACTTTTCCAGATGTCCATAAGATTATATACAGATTTTTAAATTTGTGAACAAAATATTTGGTGCTTCATGAAAAATCACCATACATACAAAGAAACAGAATCAGTGGAAACTAAAAATAGAGATCTGCATTGTTATTCACATATAGCTTATAAAAATATAAACTGCAAACAAAACCCTGTAATTATTATTTTTAGCAAAATAAATGATTCTGGAGAACGAGAGTTTCAGAGACTTGGGATCCATAAAAAATACAGTGGCATTTCTAGAGCTGAACTATATAATACTTATAGTTAAGAGCTCAGTAGATGAATTTAACATTTAGATGAACAGTGTATTGGAAAATGAATCAATAAAAAATACCTAATCTGGAACATAGAAAGTCAAACAAATGGAAAATACAGAAAATAAAACGACAGGTAATAATTGAAAGAATTTTAACCTAAGATTAATCAGAGCTCTAAAAACTATTGAGAGAATGGGATATTCCACCAGATTGAGGATAAACTAAGAACTCCAATAACATAAAGAAAACGTACCTGAATTCTTTATAGTTATGGTGATATATGTGATAATTTGCATAAATGCTAGTGAATTATGTATGTATGCTTGTTTTTTTCTAATGTCATATTTAATGCTACTCTCTTTTCATCCTAGAAGATTCCAAGTTGGAAAAGTCCATTTACAGTTAAATGAATAATAGTCATAGTAGTCAATCTAATGAAAGGATTTTCTAATTAGGGACAATAAAGCTTACTATTGACTTCTTTAAAGAAACAAAAGGAACCAAAAGAAAATGGGATGACATCTTTGAAGGTCTGAAAGTAACTGCTAGCCCTGAAATTTAACCCTAGCAAACAGATGTTTCAAAAATGAGGACAAAGTAAAGATCTTTTCAGATAGTCAAAAACCGAGAGAATATGCCACCAGCTTGACTTTTTGTTCAGGAATAAATTAATGAGAGAGAATAGAAAACCCAGAAAAAGAATTGTGACCATGTGGTGTAGTTTATGACACAGGTGAAACTACAGTGCAGTGAAGAAAAAAAATAAATATTTATTAGAAAAAAAAGAAATTTTGAATTGTAAAATTAAAAATTAAAAATGCTAGTTCCTTGCGACTGCACCAGTTTACATTGCCACCAACAGTGTAGGAGGGTGCCCATCTCTCCACACACTCGCCAGCATCTATAGTCTCTTGATTTGTTCAATTTAGGCACTCTGACTGGCATGAGGTGGTATCTCAGTGTGGTTTTGATTTGTGTTTCCCTGATGATGAGTGATGATGAGCATCGTTTCATGTGCCTGTAGGCCATCTGGATGTCCTCTTTGGAGAAGTGTCTGTTCATGTCTTCTGCCCATTTCTTCACTGGGTTATTTGTTTTGTTGGTTTGGAGTTTGGTGAGTTCCTTGTATATTTTAGATACTAGCCCTTTATCTGATAGGTCATTTGCAACTCTCTTTTCCCATTCTGCTGGTTGCCTATTAGTTTTCTTGATTATTTCCTTTGCCTTGCAGAAGCTTTTTATCTTGATGAAGTCCCAAGAGTTCAGTTTTGCTTTCATTTCCCTTGCCTTTGGGGATGTCTCCAGTGGTGCAGCCGCTCTGGAAAACAGTGTGGAGGTTCCTCAAAAAACTATCCATAGAACTCCCTTATGACCCAGCAATAGCCCTGCTAGGGATTTACCCAAGAAATACAGAAATACTGATGTATAGGAGCACGTGTACCCCAATGTTCATAGCAGCAATGTCAACAATAGCCAAAACATGGAAAAAGCCTAAATGCCCACCACCTGATGAGTGGATCAAGAAGATGTGGTATATATACACAATGGAGTACTACATGGCAATGAGAAAGAATGAAATATGGCCATTTGTAGCAAAGTGGATGGACCTTGAGGGTGTCATGCTAAGCTAAATAAGTCAGGCAGAGAAGGACAGAAACCATATGTTTGCGCTCATAGTTCCAACAGGAAAACAGGAGAATCCTAATGGAGGACCAGGGGGAGGGGAAGAGGGAAAGAGAGTTGGGGAGAGAGAGGGATGCAAAACTTGAGAGACTGTTGAATACTGAAAATGAATTGAGGATTGAAGGGAAAGGGGGAGGGGGGAAAAGAGGTCGGAGTGATGGAGGAGGGCACTTGTGGGGAAGAGCACTGGGTGTTGTATGGAAACCAATTTGACAATAAAATATTTTTTTAAAATGCTAGTTCCTTGCTTTAAAGATCTAAAAACAAAAAAGAGGGTGGATTCTGGGGGCTAATGATGTTCTATTTCTTGACCAAAAAGTGGTTACCCAGGTCTACTCCTTTCGAGAAAATTCAGGAGGATATACAATTCTGATGATGTACTTTTCTGGCATTAAGTCATACTTCAAAATGTTTACTTACAAAAACCAATCGACAAACTATAAAATATATTTTCAATATATATTTTTAACACCTGTATTAGTATTCTCAGGCTATCCTAAAAAAGTAACACGAAGTGGGTGGCTTAGACAACAAAATGTATTTTATCACAATTCTGGAGGCTGGAGGTCCAAAACCAAGCTGTTTCCAGAGTCCTTTTTGTAACACAAATCATGTTGGATTTTCCCAATGATCTCCTTTTAACTTAATCACCTCTTTCAAAGACTGTATCTCCAGATACATTCACACTCCAGTGGATTGGGGACTAAGACTTCAACATATAAATTTGGGGTGGAGGGGAAACAATTCGGCCCATACAACATCATTAAAGAAGATTAAAATAAGACCACATAAAGGTAATAATTTGATAAATAAGGCTTTTTACAAAATAAAAAAAATTACAAATGACTGAAAACAATGATAATTTTTTTAAAAAAGTATACTTTAATGTGATTATGTTATCCCATCTTTTTGCTTAAAGTGAGAGACAGAAGGAGGAGAAAGAGGAGAAAAGGAGAAGAGGGGAAGAGAAAAAAGTGAGAAAGTAATTCATGAAAGTGAAATAATATGGCCATCTATGGCCATCTATGTACACATAAATATTTGTAAATGTGTGTATATACACGCATATGTATATATAGTATAGGATAATTCACAGATTTATAAAAATCTTAAGATACGTTAAGTGCTCATTGCTGTACGATTTATATTTAAATGGCATTCTGAATGTTTATTTCCATCTTTGTGTTTTTACCCCAAATTTTTCAATAATAATTATATGTTATAATAAGAAACAAAAACAATCTTCTAAAACAATTTTTCCTCTTCTTTTGAGATTACTGAAACATAACAAATGATTTCCAATCATGACAGGGATTTAGTGAATGAATTTACATGCTGATTGAAGTGAAATATCATGTATATCTTGAGGGGAAAACACTAAGTGAGTCTATGAGAGATTCAAAATTTCATTGAGTGTGTTGCTGGTTTTGATAGCTATGGGTCTATATTCTTAATAGAAGTGCCACCACAGAGCTGTGGAGCAAATGAGAAGCAGGCTGCCTAGGCAGTTGAGAAGAAAAGCCCCAAGGAATAAAACTCTCAGATGTTAGAGTTGGGCCTTTGAGGCAATAAAGGAATAATAAATCAGCCTCACCAGAGAACCATGGAAGATGTGAAAAATAATATATCTGTAATCACTTCATGGTGGAAAGTAATGAGTAGAATTAATAGAATAATTGTTTTCAAGGAAAAGGAGATGAACAGCAGATAGGTAGATATATGTATCTGTGTTATGTATAGAGACATTGTAAACAAAAACATATATTTTACAGTTATTTTTACCTGAACAATACAGAAATATGTAAACTATATTTTCTACTACCAGGCCCCCAAGTTAACCAATATACATAAGTTAGCAAGTACAATTCTAATGATATTTCTAGTTTTTATATTTGTATGTAATATAATAACAAAAAAACATCACAATAACTAACATTCTAGTACTTCCTGTGCCAGGCACTGTGAAAAATATTCCTTGATATCTTCCTAATAACTCCTGTGATAAATACAACTGTTTTCTTACTATTATAGATGAATGAATTAAACTGCAGAGAAGTTAAATAAGTTTCCTTATATCACACAGCTACACATTGGCTGAAAAAGTATTTGAACCCAAACATCTGGCACCAGATCACTCATTCTTAACCACTAGGACAGGCGATTAGTTAATTTACTTATTCAGTAAACATTATTGAATAGTACTATGTTCCAGGCACAGTTTTAGACACTTGGGAATATAACAGTGAATTTTCTGCCTTCACTGAATTCATGAATTGGTAGAAATTCGATTAGTAAATAAGATAAGTCGGAAATATAAAGAGACAAATGGTGAAGGATTAGGGTTAGGGTACACATAAAAATAGGATAGCCATAGAAGAGTTCATTAAGAAAGTGAAATTTTTATGAAAACCTTTAAGAATTGAGAAAGTGAAACAAGATGTTAAGATGGAAAAGATTATTCCAGGCAGTGGGAACAGCAAGTGTATATGCCCTGAGGTGGGAATATTACTGGCGTTAGGACTTGCAAGATGGTCAGTTGTTGGTGATGGAAGGAATGATATAGAATATAACAGGGGATGATGTAAGACTGTAATGGGTCCTGAAGACTTACATTATGAATTGGGTCTTTACCATGAGTGGGTGATTATGAGAAGGTTTTGAGTAGCGAATTGATAAACTGTGAATTCCATTTTTAATAGGTATACTGTGATAGTTTTAGTAGCTTTTCCGTTTTCTCAGGGTAAATCAAATATTGAGGTTTTCTCAAAAATATTGTGTGTTTTCCTAGAAAATTATTCTGGAATGAGAGAGTTATCTATGTATTTTTGTTTTGAAGAGTTTGTATTTCAAACTGATTTTTTTGGTTGTTCAGGGTTTAGAGTGGAATAGGAGTAGTTTTTTATATTACACTTACTGTCTTGATTGCACCTTATATTTGAAAACATATGCATTGAGTATCTCAAGTTGTAAAATAAAAATTTTTCTTAAATTATGATTTGACATTCTAATTTAATCATTTTTCATTTAAGAAAAGTTAAAATTGAAAAAGATCAAAGGAACTGCTAGTATCAGTTTATTTGCTTTAAGCTTCAAGGAACATAATGTGTAAATAAAAGTTATTTTAAGAATAAGAATATTTAGGGGCACTTGGGTGGCTCAGTCAGTCGAGAGTCCAGCTTCACTCAGGTCATGATCTCACAGTTCACGGGTTCAAACACTGTGTCAGGCTTCGTGCTGACAGTTAGCTCAGAGCCTGGAGCCTGTCTTCAGATTCTGTGTCTCCCTCTCTCTCTGACCTTCCCCCGCTCATGCTGTCTCTCTCTCTCTCAAAAATAAATAAAAATTTAAAAAATTTTAAAAGAATAAGAATATTTAATTATTGAAATTAACATAAAGCCTAAAAGCAGATCATACAAGGTTGGTAAATGTAGGACTCTCAACTTTGCTGTATCTTGTGGCTGTCTTGTGATAGAAGGAGAAGGAGAAGCAGAAGCAGAAGCAGAAGCAGAAGAAGGAAGCAGAAGGAAGAAGAGGAGGAGGAAGAAGAAGAAGAGGCTGAAGCAGCAGCAGCAGCAGCTGTCCTTAAATGTATTATGTCTTCAAAGTATTAACATACAAGTCAGAATACAGAGACCCTATCTTTTTATTAAGGAGAAGAATTTTACACAGAAGACTCTCGAAAGATTTTCCTATGTTTCATTGGCAACAAGTTAGTTCATCACAAGCCTACCTCTAACGCAAATTGCACAAGTGAGTAAATTAGCATGATTGAGCTAGACCAAAGTTCGATATTCACTCAGGTAAATATTTTTCTTAGTCTTTCTAAAGAAACACAGAGCCATTACCAAAGTGGCTGTACACTAAGAATGTGAACATACTTAGATTTTATGGAGATAACTAGACTCTTGCTCTGAATTTACAGTAATCTAATGTGCAACAGATGTTCACCTTTCAGAATGGGAGAGCTTATAAAGATCGATGATGTTAAAATTTGACTAGATTTACTCACATATTGCCATGTGAGTCTATGGCCCCACTATATACTTATTTTGCCAGTTTCTGACCATTCAGCTAAGATGAACATCCTCCATTTAATCTTTCAAAAAAAAACACTTGATACTCATGACCTGGAAGAAGGACTATTAGTACAGGAAATGTTAAATAAAACCTTTATATTACCCGTCTTATCAAATAGTATATACATGTTCATAAGAAGAATTAATTTTTACATGATTATGAAAAAAGCTTAAGGCTTCCTCACCATTAAATATGAAAAGATGGGAAATTCTTTCTATATTTGGTAACTATATCACCTGATATAATGTGGGGTTTTTTTTGGTGGTATATGTATTTCCTTTTTAAAATAATGGGAATTACAGTACTGAGAGAAATGGAAAATATATCAAAGTATTTAGAATGCAATTGGTGCTGCAGACATGGGACTATGTGTTTAAATAGAAGAGAGGACAGGCCTCAAGTCCTAAAGTTCCTACCTTAAGAGAACAAAAAAAAAAGAGCAAAATAAACCCAAACAAGGCAGAATGAATCAAATAATAAAGTCACAACTCAATAAAATTGAAACAGGAAAACAGTAGAGAAAATAAACCAAACAAAAAGCTACTTCTATTTATTTGTCTTCTAATTTATTTATTTATTTTTGAGAGAGTGTGTGTGAATGTGAGTGGGGGTGGGGCAGAGAGTGAGGGAAAGAGAATCCCAAGCAGGCTCTGTGATATCAGTGTGGAGCCCAACTTGGGGCTCTCAATCTCGCAGTTCCTAATATCATGCTCTGAGCCAAAATTAAGAGTCAGACACTTAGTGGACCGAGCCACCCAGGCACCACAAACCAAAAGCTACTTCTTTAAAATAATAAATAAAATTAATGAACCCCTAGCTAGGCTAACCAACAGCTCAGTCTCTCTCTTGCTTTTCCTCTCTCTCTATCCATTGATCACACAGATAATTAATATCAAAAATGACATGAAAGGGAGATCACCACTATTAACCCCATGGAAATTAAAATTAAAATATAAAATGAGAAACTCTATCCCCCAAATTTGATAATTTAGATGAAATAGGCCAATTCTTTGAAAGATACAATCTACCAAAATTTATGCAATGAGAAATGGATAATCTGAAATCACCTACGTAGATTAATAAAGAATTGAATCAAATCTTCCAAAAAAAAATACTAAGCCAAGATGAGTTTTCTAATGAGTTTTACTAACTTCTGAGGGAGAAATGATACCAATTCTCTACATTCTTTACCAGAAGAGATTGTACTCATTTGGTGAGGCCAGAATTACCATAAAACTAAAGTGAGTTGAATTATGAGAAGAGAAAATTAAAAACCAATTATTTCTCATGAACATAGATAAAAAATTATCAACAAAATAATTATCAAATCATATCCAACAATGTATAAAAGTAATTATATGTTATTATCAAGTGGAGTTTATTACAATTATATAAATCTGGTTTAACATTTGAAAATCAACCAATACAATCTATAGTATCAATAGTATAAATAAGAAAAATTATGTTATAATATCAGTAGTTGCAGAAAAAGTATTTGACAAAGGCCAGTCGAATGTTCAACCAATTTTCTTAGACTTGCTCAACCTGAAGCATTTGATCTGCGCAGCCCAGTGCCCTTTCATGAATAGAAACTAAGCTCTAGGAATAGAAGGGGATTTTCTCGACTCGAAAAATGACACGTACAAAACCCTGCAGCAGTAGAATGCTTAATTGTTGAAAGTTGACTGTTTTCCCTTTAAGATTGGGAACAAGACAAGAATGTTTGTTCTCACCATATTTATTCAAAATGGGGCTGGAAATTCTAACCAGCACAATAAGGCAAGGCAAGAAAAGACATAAAAGACATACAAATTGCAAAGGATGAAATAAAACTGTTCTCATTTGCAAAGGACATGATAGTCTACATAGAAAGCCCTGAGTAATATTCAGAGGAACTCTTGCAACTAAGTGAATTCAGCAAGGTCTCAAAATACAAGATTAACACAAACCAATCAATCTCATTTCTACATACTAATAATGAATATATGGATACCAAAATTAAAAAGAAAATATCATTTACAATGAATACAATGAAAATTAAATGCTTGATTGTAAATCTAACAAAACATGTAAGAACTATATGTTGACATTTACTAAATCTCATGAAAGATGTCAAAGAAGACCTAAATAAATGGAGTGAAATCTTGTGTTCATGGATTAGAAGGCTCAACATTAGTAAACTGTCAGTTCTTTCAAAGTGATCTATAGGCTTAATGCAATTCCTATTAAAATCTCAGCAAGTTCTTTGTAAACATTTTAGGTATATTCTAAAAATTAAACAACAAAAACAAGACCTTTTAGAGGTATAACAATTTTGAATAAAAATAATGAAGTAAGACTAATCATGCTACCCATGTTGAGGTGTACTGGTTACAGTAATCAAGGCATTTGGGCACCATAAGAGGAACAGATAAAATAGCTCAATGGAAAAGAATAGAAAGCCCAGAAGTAGTTCTGCACAAATATGCCCTACTGATTTTTGACTAAGATGAAACAGCAATCTATCCAATGGAAGAATAACATTTTCAACAAAGGATGTTGGGACAATTGGACATGCATAGACTATACACCACCCCTCCCAAAAAACCCTCAGGCTTTATACAAAATCTAACTCAAAATTTATCATGGACTTAAAGTTAAGCATGAAAATTTTTTAAAAATTACAAAAAATAAAAAGAAGAAAATTTATAGCTAGACAAAACTTGCTTAACCTTAAGCGTATGATCTGTGGAAATGATAAATTGCCCTTTTTGAAATTAAAATTTTTTACTCTGTGGAAAACTGAATAGGTAAACTACAGATGAAAATGTTTGCAAACCATATTTGACAAAGACTAGTATCTAGAATATATGAAGAACTCCCTAAACTCAATAGAAAATGCAAAAAATCCAATTAGAAAATGGCCAAAATGCATGAATATATGTCAGAATATCTAAAATTAAAAAGTAATCATACTGAATTCTGGCAAGGTTACAGGGAAATTGGATCACTTATACACACTACTAGTGGGGATGTAAAATAGTACACCCACTCTGGAAGAGTGTAATAGCTTCTTAACCAACTAAACATGTAATTGCCATGTGTCCTGGTAAATTTAATCCTGGGAATTTGTCCCCAAAACGTGAGAAATTATATTCATACAAAACCTCTAAATATGGTTTTGGTCACTCTGTTTATAATATCCCCCAAATGAAAGCAACCCAAATGTCATTTGATAGATGAATGGTTAAAACAATCTGTGGTAAATCTGTACCATGGAATACTACTTGGAAAAAATTTTTAAAAAGTATTGATAACAGAGAACTTATTTGAATCTCAAGAGAATTATAAAAGTCAATCTCAAACAGTATAAAACTATGTGATTAAATTTATATAACACTTCAAATGATGGAATTATAGAGCTGTAGAACAAAATTAGTGATTGGTAGGGGTAAGGGAGACGGGGGAGAGAGGTAGATGTGGCTTATAAAAGGGTAGCATAATGCATCCTTGCGACGAAACTGTTCTTATATTGAATGTGATGATAGCTATATGATTCTACACATACAATAAAATGGCAAAGAACTCAATACACACACATATGCACACATGAATTACACTTGGTGAAATATGAACATGGATGGTGGATTGTATCAATGTCAGTTTCCTGGTTGTGTTATCTTACTCTAGCTATGCAAGATGTATTATTCTCTGCATTGTGTCTTAGAAATGAGTGTGCATTTACAATGATCTCAAACTAAATAGTTTTAAAAGTACCTAAGAAACATTAAAAGGAAAGCTTTTATAATTTAAAACTTTTAATATCTTTGAAAACAAAATGGACTACAAAATATTTCAGATTAAAGCATAGATAATTATGTATTATTCAACTCTACATGAAGCTTCAATTCATAATATCTTAATTACTAAACTGTTGTGGTACTTCTATTTTATAATGTCAGTGAAGAAGAAAATGAAGATAATTTTTGTATGTCTAAAATTTTTAAAATATTTATCAGAAAATGATCATAATGTGACATTTTGGTCCTAAGAGGGCCCCCTATTTGTACCTCAAGCAAATTGCAAACATGCGAAACTCTCCCTAATTGAATTGGTTTATTAGGGTAGTTGTGAAAGTTTAATTCATGCAAGTGACATTTAGTAAAGTATGTTTTCCCATTTGTTAGCGTGTTTATCCTTACTCAACAGTTTATCACAACCAATTATCCACAAAGAGTAACTTGAACAGTTGCTTGTTTTTAAGGACATTTTTATTTGCTGTTTTTACATTTATAAATATCTTAATACTGGCTCTAGTAATTTTTTGTTAGAAAAATATATCTCTTAAATAACCGATTAAACAAGACAGTCTGTAGTTTCTTTAACTTTTAACTATATGTGCTTCTGTTTATTTTTGCAAGCATCTAACACATAATCATATTCAGCTATATTACCAATGGCAATAAAAATACACTTAGGATGCACATGCTAAATGCAGCTTCTATTATCTTCTGGTTTAGTGTCAGAAAAGAAACAACCTAAAGTCATTGTGCTTATTTCAGTGCATTCAAAATATTTGAGGTACCTAATAAAGAGAGTATAAATTATAAAGATTTAAGCCAAGTTTGTATACAATAGATTTTTTTCCAAACTCATGTAATTGTGTCTAATGTGTCAAGAGTATATCCCATTGATATATCCATGTAGAATGACCTGTGAGGACTATGAACAGATCACAAACTTACCAATCCATATTCCAAGTTCTTTTCCCCTAAATTTTCCTTATTTTGTTGATAAGGTCAGAACCTCAGGTCACCATTAAGCCTCTGATAACCATCTTGGAGTTCTGATGTCAAGCTATGAAGGTGGTTTTTCTAGCTCTAGCATTTGCTATTGGCAGGCTCCCCAGGAAGCTGTGCTAGATTACAAACTGCCCTTGGGCTAGTCCTACAATTTATCTTCCAGAAGCTAGGGTTGATTGGTTGTTCTCTTTTCTTTCATTCACTTTTTTTTTATTCTTTATTATTTCCTCTAATTTTTATTCTATTTCTGTAGAGGTAAATGCAAATCACCATCAATGAAAGACCCTTTTATTGCTGTGCTTATACTTAACATGATTAAACTTTTAATTTATTTTTACTAATGAAAGTGAGCTCAACCTCCTCAAATCACCCATTCTTCCTTTGAAATGCACTTATAAAGAATGAAAATCATAATATTCTCCATGTAACTCATTTTTCCTAGTTTTTCTAAATATATAATCTTAGGGAAAATAATTGTACCAGTAGTGTTATTGAATCATTTTGGGAATGTTACTAGGACATAAGTGAAATTTCCAGTTCACTGTATTTACCTCACAAAGGTAAATACACTTGAATTTGTGATAATTTTTTCAAAAGAGATGTCTAGAGTTAGGCAAAATATATTAGTTACCCAAAGTGCAAAAAATACATATATATGTTGAAAAATTAACTTACATGAAAGTGACATACTTTATTAAAATGGGGATATGTGTAATTTAATGTTAAGTTTAATCAGTAAGTCTTAAAGGAGTGTAAAGTTTTATTGGATAAATTCCATACATTTAAATAATTTTTTAATTCTAAAACTGTATTTTATGTGTTTGAATATAAAAATGAAGTGCTTTGTAGAAATTTTGTCAATGTAATTTTATTTTAGTTGCTTTAATGTGTTCAATATTTCATATTGTTTTGAGCTAGAGAGATTTTTTTTTTCACTTTAGTAACCCCAGACTTCAGCAAATCTGTGTACTAGAGCAAATCCTCATTAGACAGAGATAGCCTCTGACCATTCACATCCTCTTAAAAGTAACAAGCCTTAGATATGGTGTCATATTTTTCATTTAGAAGATTTTAAGTGTTTTCTTCTATTTCTAAATAATCACAAACTTCCACAAAGAAGATATAGAGTATAGAAAAATTATTACTGAGTTACTTGACAGTAAATTATTAACTTTATGCCCATCATCCCTGAATATCAGGGTGTATTTTCTACAAATAAAAGGACATTCTCCTACATAACTGCAGTGGGAACAATATAATAAATAAACTTACATTGATACATTATTATCATCTGATCTTTATACCCTGTTCCATTTTACCAATTGCCTCTTTATTATCTGTTAATAGAGAATGTGTCCACTCCAGTATTTGAATTTAGATGTCATACTTCTCCAATCTCCTTCATTCTGAAGCTGTTTCTCAGCCTTTCCTTGACTTTCAGTAGCTTAATACTTTTGAAAATTGCAGCTTAATTATTTTAAAGAATGTTTCCAAACATGAATTTGCTTGATAATCCCTTATGCAGGCTGCACTTTTTGACAAGAATGTCACAGATAAGTGTCACATTGTCTTCATCACATCCTATTAAGTAGCACCAGATTTCCATTTGTACCATGATTGACTGTTCACTTTGATCATTTGATTAATGTGATATCTGCCAGACTTCTACACTGAAAACTTATTTTGCTCTTTGTAGGTGTGATTTATTTATTGACTCTTACATCTGTATAATGGGTGACCAAAAAAAAAAAAAAATTGCAGTTTGCCCAGAATTGAAGCGTTTCTCAGCACACAGGTCTTTCAGTATTAAAAGTCAACTGTATTGGGCATATGTATGTGTCTTTATGCTGAGAAATATTCCTATTTCTACTGAGCAAAATACACAAAAAAATTCCTGGGAATTATGACAATTATATGCTTAATATTTTATGAGACTTCCAAATATTTTTCCAAAGTGGTTGTCACAATTTAAGTTCCTATGAGCAATGTATTACATTTATGAGCGGGAGGGGCAGAAGGAGAGGGAGAGAAAGCATCCCAAGCAGGCTTCATGCTCAGTGCACAGAGCCAGACATTGGGCTCTCTCCCACAACCTCAAGATCATGACCTGAGCCAATATCAAGTCAGATGCTCAAATGATGGAGCCACCCAGGCACCCCTGTATAGACAATTCTTAGCTTTTTAGCCATTTTAATAAATGTGTAATAGTGTGAAGTTGTGATTTTGATTTGCATTCCCCTGATGACAAATGATGTTAAACACTTTTTCATGTGTTTATTGGCCAGCTTATCTGTCCAAATATTTGTACTTTTTGAATTGTCTGTTTGCCTTCTTTATAAATGATTCATAAGATATCTTGAAATATTCTGGCTACAAATATGTCACATATATGTACTGAGACTATTCCTTTTTGGTGGCTTGAATTTTTGTTTCCTTAATGGCATCTTTTGAAGATAAACTGTTGCTATTTTGAGACTCCAATTTCTCAATTATGACTTTGTTGTGTTTTGCCTAAGAAATCTTTGACCATCCAAGGCAACAAAGATTTTTTTAATGTTTTCTTCAAGAAGTTCTTTTTAATAATATTAGCTTTTAATTTTAGGCTCTGATCTGTTTCAAGTTAATTTTTGTGTACGTTTATTTTTCTCCTCAATGTAAAACCAAATGGTTCTAGCATGAGTTTTTGCAAAAACTTTCCTTTTGCTATTGAATTGCCTTGGCATCTTTGTTGAAAATTAATTGAAAACTTGTGGTTGGGTATATTTCTGAATTCTGTTCTGTTCCATTACTCTGTGTGTCTATTCTTTTACCTATATCATACTGTTTGATTATTGTATATTTATATTATGCCTTAAAATTGAGTAGTGCGTATAATCAGACCACTGGATACTTGTTTTCCCAACCACTTTGGCTCTAGTGTGTCATTTATATTTCTATAAAACTTTAGAATCATCATTAATTTCTCCAAAAGTAACTGTAGTTTGATGGTTACTGACTTGAATCCATAAGTTATTAATTTTACCAAAATATGAGGCACATTCAATTTTAGTGTCCTTTAATTTGAGTTGGCAGTGTTCTGTAGATTTTGGTGGGGACTTTTGAGAATTTATTCCTGAGTGAATATATTTTATTTTTCTATAGTGAATGAAACTTTTAAGTTTTATTTTTCAGTTCTCTGCTATTTTTAAAATGTTACACTTCTTACAAACAAAATATAGATATTATAACTTTTAATGTCCCTTTCTATTAATTATATAATCTGTATCATACTTGGATCAATTTTTATTATTTGTCTTGTTATAACCAGGAGTCCTATTTTCTGCTTTTATCCTCCCTTAGTTTTTAGTAGGAGGCCTGAGATTGTAGATTTTCCTTATGGTTACTGGATATTTCTGCATGCTATATATATTCTTGAGTTTGTCCTTGGATGCTGTTAATTGTCATCAGAAGCAATTAAAAAATTTTGGTCTTGGTTTTAAGCTTCTCAGTGAGACCAGTGCATTACTTTATGTAAGACTGTGTACCCTGCCATCTTAGACAAAACCTGTCTGAGTATTCGAGCCAATGTCCCATGTAGTGCGAGGTTTTCTAATCTGGCTTTTGTGAACAAACATTATTCTTGGTAATTTGTGAGCTGGGATTGTTTTTTCCCTTTAATCCTTTCCAATACATTGTTCCATTATCTGAAAATTTCTTTACTTCATATTTATTCTTGAATAATAATATCATCGAATATAGAATTCTGAATTGACACATTTATTTCCTTTTTATTTCAGCCCTGCAAAGATATTATTTCACTATCTTTCAACCTCTGTGATATCTGTTAAGAGGTAAGTGGCAATTCCTATTATGTGTCATGTTTATATGATTTATAATTTTTATACGAATGCTTCTTTTTATTGCTCCCCCTCCCCTAAAATCTTTCTGCTTTTGTTTACTCTCCATAGCTCTCACTTGAGGTTCCCTCCAAGGTTTTATAACTATTATTTGCTGAAGAATCAGCTTAGTGAGAATTTCAATCCCATTGGAGGTACCTCCTTTTGTACTTAAGCGGGGAGTTAACAGAAGGCAGGGAGATGACATATTTAAAATATTTAAAAAAATAAAATAATATAAATAAATAAATAAGACTATCAAGCAAGAAATCTGTTCCACAAAAACTATCATTCAAAAATCAAAGCATAATTAAGGCATTACTAAACAAAACCTAAATTAATCCAGTGTTTTCAGATCTGCCCTATTAGAAATACTAATGGGAGGTTTTCAGGCTGAACTGAAAGTACAATAGATAATGACTCACGATTGCATGGAGAAATAAAGACAGTGGTGAAGATGATGACATATTTGAGTATTAATGTTCAATGTATATAATCTTGTTTGAAACTCCTATCTTCTCTATTCACATTTAAAAGACAATTGCATGAAGCACTAACTATAAGACTATATTGATAGGCTGTGGTGTATAAAGATGTAATTGGTTTAACAATATTATTATAAAGGAGAGTGGAAGGAAGGGAACTGTATTGGAGGAAAGATTTTGCGTACTAATAAAATTAAGTTGATATTAATTAATGATACTGTTTTAAATGTGCAAGTTAATTGGAATCTCAAGGGCAACTACTAAGAAAATAACTACAAAAAAGGAGATAGAGAAGAAACAACATGGGAACTAGAATGATATATGACAAAACATCTACTTAAAATAAACATCTATGTAAAATCAGAGGTTACTAGAATTGGTTTTTAAAAACCTGATTCACTGTATCTTATTCAGATTCAAATAGAGCTGGAGTGGTAATCCTAACCTCAGATGAAATATACATTATTGTTAGGCTAATGCAACATCTTAACTTTTATCTTTAGTTTTGAAAAACTGTTCCTTTTATCACTATATAGTATACCATGGTATTACCCTCATTAGTACTTGTTCATGAGTATCTGTTTTCTTCTGATAGCAATATTTCTTTTACAAATTTATTTAATATTTATCTTTTATATAATTACCCATGTTTTTATTCTTGGAGATTTGAGTCAGTTAATATTAGTGTTTCCATGAATTTTTTTTCATTTTATTTGATATTGCATATTTTAGGTGAATTTAATCCATTTTAAATTGATGTAGTTAAACTAATTTGTGCCATGCTTGTTATGTTTTCTATTTGGCATAAATTGTCTTATACTTTCTTATTTCTGACCTTCCTTTCATGTCACAGTGTATTTTTCATTTGGTAGTTAACTTTCTTTGTAATGGTTGACTTAACATTCTAACACTGTATATCACCCATAAAGTAATTAAAGTTATTAAGCATATCTGTCTTCCTCACAAACAAGACAATTACCTTGGTATGCTTAAACTACTCACTGAAATAATATTTCCATGTTCCTTGTTACTGCCTGTAGTTTTCTCTATAGCTATTAGTTAAACATAAAATAATTTTACATGGTCTCTAATTTTTATGGGAAATTCTGATTTATCTAAATTATATGTATATATTTATATACATTATATGCATATAATATATGCATACAATTTATGCATATTTTATTTTAAAATTTCATATTTCAGACTATATTTTGAGAACCCAAGCTCCATTTTAATCTGAAGCCTAAGCTGTTTTGTCACATATAAAGTGACACAGGGCTTTTTCCAACTAAACAGTGAACATCTAGACTCTATTGGGTTTAGATCTGCAACTTTAAATCTGTCCATGGTATAAAATACCACCACTCATGCCCCCTCTCCAAACGTGTTCTGATCTACTTCCGCTTTTGTTTCCTCGTTTGTTTCTCTTGTTTTTCAGTTTGACTTTATGTTTTTATCATGTTTATGGTATTTTTTTTTTCTGTCCCTGGCCTGTTATTGATGGAATTTTTTTTGAAATCATACCACCATCAAAGGGAATTTAAGAATTTTAAGGTTACTCTGCCATTTAACTTTTAACTAGTGCTTCATCAGTTATCGGGGAATTTGTTAAAATTCAGTGGATCTGGGTGGAGCCTAGGATTCTGCACTTCTAGCAAGCTCCCTGATTTTGTCCCTGCTGCTGGTCTATGGATTACACTTTGAGTAACAAAGCTTTAAGCATCTCCACTGTTTTTTCTCACTGATGAGACTGACAATTACAATATTCTGCTTCCTTTGATCAGGTTTGACCAAGAGCTCAATATAAACTCTTTGTTCTTTGAGACTAGTCAAGTTTGCCCCTGCCTTGGAATTAGAGTCTTTAGGAAAGAGAGTAGGCTTTCAATGATTTAAAATTTAACTTTTCGAGACATTTGATGATAGGTGCATTTCCATCTCTGTTCTCTTATGTTTAAAACAAATTAATCTCTCTAAATGACAAAATGTGTCAGTTTACTACTTGTAACCAATCTATACAAATTGTCTTAGAAAATCAAGTGGAAATTGAGATTTCTGGATAAAATATATGTAGTAGTTCATGAGTAGCACATGCTCTATAAGAAAGCATTTCTTTATTTTTCTGTTATTGATAGGTATCTTTAATGTCAGTAAAGCCCCACTTTAGGGAAATAGCTTCATTATATCTATTTCTATAGATTTGCAACAAAAGTCGTGTATAAAAGCACAACTAATTCTAAGGTTGTGAGACGTTGAATAATACATTTTTGCTAAGTCTCTGTAGTAATGTGATAATGAAACCAATGCCTGACATTCATATAAAACCTTTAAAAAGACATTTATGGTCCAAAGCAAAAGTCACCTCATCATCTTCTTTGGCATTCAGATTTTCTCAGTTTGTGAACATTTGCTGATACTGGGTTATTCTCAAATAACCCAAGGCTGTTCTGCCTCTTTACTTGTCGTATTTGTGTGGTGGTGTCATAACAATGAAGATCTTATTAAACCAACTGTATTTTAATTGCCAAATGACTACTGAACAGAATGGAATCAGTAAAGTTGTGACTGCTTATATTTCATGCACATAGCACTCTGGAAAAAATTGCTGCCAGGTGGCTAGTAAATGGTGAGTTTCTGATAGAAACCAAAATATATTAATTCATGAGAAAGAGTAACAATTTTTAGCAGATTCCCTTTTCTTATTAGGGAAAGTCCAATATTTGCTAAGGAATAATATTTTACATAATCAAATGGCCTTGAGGAATTCCACCAATGTCATTTATAGATACAAACAAGCTTCCTCTAGCATTAGTCATTCAGTGACATTGAAAACTCTTTGGCTTATATAAACATAGTCATTGTATTCACTAAAGTAAAATTCCATTCCCTTTTGCTTTCAGTTCCATATGTCTCCAGTCCACTATCAAGTCAGTGATGCAGCACAAGAATCTTGCCCCAAACACACATTTGCTTATTTTGGATCCTGTCTTGCACTGTGTCATAGAACAGCTGGTCAAGGAGAGCTACCTTCTGTGGCTGTAATTCTAGTGCTTGGGGGTAGTTCTTTCTATTTTCATATAAAAAAGAAATGCTATTTTCTTTTAGACTCCTAGAGTAATCTTATATCATTAAATTGTTACTAAAAAAATAAATAGGGAGATTATGAGAATTAGAAAAACATCACTAGAACAGACTGTGGAATAGATAATGTCATGACAACATTGAAAATGTGCTTGCTTTCTCTGCTCAGAATTAATATTTGTCAGCTATCATTTTAAAATGCCAAGTTGAAAATTCCAATTACTATTTTTTCAAATAACTAGGATTATTCAATTATAAGTAATATATATACTCTTGATTCAGAAATAATGCATTAGAATTTCAGTATTTGTGCATAAGAAAAATATTGACAGATTGGAGGTGAGGAGTAAAAGAAAGACAGAAATGTTATTTGTGAATAGCCTGGCCTATTTAAATATTTAATAGAGTCTATTTTAGAATTTTGTATTCTGTTTCTTAGAATTATAATTGCTACTTGCATAATTTGCTGGAGATAATTTTGAGTTTGTTGGGCAGGGACCAAAATAAATATTTCTAGTACTAGCTTGGAAGCTAATTTTTTTGAATCCCACACCCCTCTTGCCTAAATACAGGGTATTTTATTTAACTAAAATTGTGGTTTTCTAAAAGCCAGCTATAAAGTGCAAATTTTAGAGGCACAAAAAACAGAATATGATGAGGTAACATTAGCCTAAAATCAATAGCATTTAGATTATATGCCAAACAGATTGTGTATTTTCATTTCAAAGCTTTGATATTTCAAAATATATACTATTTTAGTATTCTATTTACTGTTTACAGGACTACAACAACAGATCACTGCTGCAGTTCATGTAAAGTAGGCCAACTGAAATGATGGTTACCAACCTTTTAAACTACAGGGCATTGAAAAATGCCTGGGGTTTTGTCTTTTAATAATATTTGTGAAAACTGGGCTGTTTTGAAGAGAGATACATAATCCTTCTCTGTGCTTGGCACAGCTTGCTAAACCTAATCTAATGAAAAGAGAAAAGAGACAGGTAGAGACAGTGAAAGGACCACATAAGCCAAAATTCTATAAAACTCTGTATGATGCCTCTGGAATAAATCTAGTATGGGAAACCTATGTTCAAGCACCCTGAGGAGGCAGCCCTTGTTGATTTATGACCATACAGTATACACATAAAAATAACCGAAATATCGTTATAGGACACAGATAAATAAGAGTAGGAATTGTTGCACACCAGTATTTCTTGGGAAGAGTCATGATTAGAGCACTGAAAACAATCCAGCATGTTGAACTATAAAAAATTAAAGTTGAATCAAAAGCATCAGAGTAGGAAGCATCACAAACTCATTCTTTTTATTTGAAAGTATAAGTTTGGGCAACTTTTGTGAAAATTCTTGAATTAGAGAGTTCTAAAAGTGTGTTTCTGTGCACAGTGTATCAAATAATATTTATATCACCTAACTTTTCATAGAATTTATGGAGGATAAAGTATTTGTTTCAGTGAAGAACAGTTTTCCCCCCAGCATTAGAAGTGAAACTCAGAAATGTAATAATTAAATCTCCAAATTCAGGAGTTCCTTATTCTCTTTTCATTTAGCTATAGTGGAAGAAAGAAAGAAGGCAAATAATTTGAAAAGGTGAAAAGAGAAAAAGATAACAGAGGAAGCCATAAAAGGTAGCAGTTTTCACCTGTAGAAATGGAAAAGTGGAATCAATGCCACCAGGAGAGGGCTGTAACCTCACCTGAAGGGATCAGTCCCAGAAAAATGAGTTATGATGGATTTTTTAACATTATATATCCAATTTTGGAAACATTTTATAGAGTTATAACTACCTAACTAAATGCTTTAATGATCTTTCCATTAAAGTGAACACAATTAGTTTTTATATCTTCCTTTTCACTGTAAAGCTCTGCTCTTCAATATGGTAGCCACTAGCTGTATATTGCTTTTGAGTACTTTAAATTATAGCCAGTTTGAATTGAGATGTGTAATTGTAAAAGGTCCCAAATCAAAGAGCTAGTATATAAAATATAAAATATCTTATTAGCAATTCATATTGATTACATGGTGAAATTATAATATTTTCAATACATTTTTTAAATAGAATACATTTAAATTAATTTTACTTGTTTTTTTTTAACTTCTTTAACATGGTTAATAGAAAATTTAAAATTATACACATGGCTAACATTTGTGGCACCAGTTATATTTGTATTGGATAGTGCTGGCATTCTGTCCAAGATCATCACATATGAAAGTGGGATGGATACACACCCAAAATCTGATAGAGTTCAGTTACTTTTTAGAGACTTATGATATAATCACGCATGTACATTCACCTCTCAGGGACATGGACAATTCCTTTTTTCAAGCCAATAAAAAATTTAATAGATAATTATTATTCACTTTATCAGTATGAAAAAGGCATTGTTATACAGTTGGAATAGTAGGTGACAAAAGAATGGCACAGACCTGCTTATCATGAAGTGTGTATTTTAGAGGAGGGGACAGATCAGGTGCTATGGAGAAGCGCAGTGTCTGCTCTGGATTTGAGGGGGGACTAAGCTGGTCAATATGTCTCACCTGTTACCAGATACAGCACTCTGACTATGCTAATTTTTTAATGGAAATAAGGAGATTATTTTATTTTTAATAATATCAGAAAACTGTTTAGCCAGTAAGTTATATTTAAAAATTATTTTAGTATTTATTTATTTTGAGAGAGAGAGCAAGGGAAGGGCAGAGAGATAGGGAGATTGAGAGAAAGAATCCCAACCAAACAAGATCCATGCTGTCAGCGCAGAGCCTTTCCCAGGGCTTAGACTCATGAACTGAGAGATCCTGACCTGAGCCAAAATCAGGAGTCCATGCTTAACTTACTGAGCTACCCAGGTACACCAGGGTAACTTACCCAGTAAGTTACAGTTTTAAATTAATACATCACATTTCAGTAATTTTAAAAACAAATACTCTTAAAATACTGTATCTCAATGGCAACTGTATATAGTCAAGGCTTAATAAAATCTAATTTTTTTGAATAGTGGCCATACAATCTAGGAAATAAGTGAAATCATAATATTTCTTTATAGATTAGGTACTTTCATTATGCCTTTGAGGGTATGGTAAAGTTGAACTTTTTTCAGGTAAAAATCAGAGACATTTTGTCTAGGGAAGTGTATCACAGATTGATTTCCTGAGATTGATAGAACTGCTCTGTTAATGTACTACATTCATTTCAATTTTGCAAAGCACACTGAAGTATGCATTGCCAGTGAGGAACAACACATTGGAAATCACCATGTATTGTGATTTAATATCAATAAACCATTTCCCATGTCTGTTATTGTGTGTTTTCAAATGTTGTCTATTGGCTTATGTTTCCAAATGTGGTAACCATCTTGCCCCTATCCAACTAATGTAGTCACTATTCTTCAGAAATCCTTAAGGCTTTTATCTATATAGATTTTATTATAAGTGTGCTTTTACCATACACTATAATTTTATATTTGTTTATTACCTTTTCATAATATACCCTAATATGCATGAAATGGCAGTTTATCAGCTTAATAGATCAGCATCTTAATATATATCATTACAGCATAGAAACAGTGGTTTTCAGTACATGTTTATTGCATAAGTTATTTAAGATTCATTTAAAAATAATGAAAATTTACTTCTTAGCAAATATTTTTCTAGACATTAAATATAAAAGTAAAATGATAAACAAAAATATAAAATTTCAATGATGTAAAAAGGTTTATGTAGTCAGTGTATGTGAAAGCATTAATAAATATAGATATCATACATGTCTTTAATGGATAATATATATTCAAGAACTAAATGTTCTCTTGCATAATAGACTGATTCTTTGTTGTCTAGAGAAGAGAAAGTATTTAATAACTTTATTGATCTCATTTATGGCAAATAACTTAAAATATATTGTTGGACAGCATCATTGTTAAAAGTAGGTGCATAAATTAGAACTTTATTTGATGCTAAAATAATGTTATTCTGAGTAGGTCTGTAAATGTTTTTATAGAACATGATAGAAATAACCCTTAAAAAGTCAATGAAACAACCAAAAATTTATTGAAAGAATTTGCTGCTTGTCATGTATTAGGTGGGTTCCAGTTTTCAGGTACTAAAATGAAATAAATCTCTCCATTTGCCTTAGAAGAGTAAGATAACTCAGTAATTAATAAGGAATAAAAACATGGATTGATAATTTGGAGATGTTTGGATGGACTTGTAACACAGTATTTTTTCTATATCTACTAAGGAAAGCATGTGAAGAGATTGAGAGTGAAAGTTTAGACTCAGATGAACCAAGAAATAGAAATAAAAAAGTGAAAATTAAGAAAGGTGAAAGTTTGCAAAAGATATTCTTTCTTAGTGGAAAGTTACCCTTTTTCCAGCTTTTTGTTTTCTTAATTTTTATTAAAGCACACCTTTCTAGTTTTATTTATGCTCTGCTCTGATATACTTATTTAAGGAATAAAAATGAGTAGCTAGTTCAGTAAGCAATATGGCCACTTGTAATATGTCAGACACCTGATAAAATATCGTATCACTTAATAGTCAAATACATATTATAAATACAGGTATCCCCTGTTCCTTATATAGGTAGGGATGCTGAATTCCAGAGAGATTAAATACCTTGCATATGGTCACATGAGAGTGGTAGAAACGAGACTAAGAAAAAGATCATTTTACTCCAAAACTCTCCTTCTCAGATGTTACACTGAGATTATAACTCATTTCAGGCATTTAACTGGAATGTGGATCGATAATGTCTTTATCTTTTTGTTTATTTTTTTGTCTCCCTTCATCCAAAGTTAAATTCTAGATTTCCAGTGCTTAAAATAATGACTGGCAATGTAGATAGTATGAAATAAGTATTTGTTGAATAAAAAAGAGATGTGAAGGATGGAAGGAAAGAAGGAGGAAGGGAGGAAAAGGATAAGAAGAGAAAAAAGGAGAAAAGAAGGAAGGAAGGAAGAAAGAAAAGGTTATGAATGAGATGTGTCTGCATATTCCCCTCCTCTCTCACACTTGTTCCACTCACTAAGTATCACAGGCCTAGCTAGGGACTACCTCATTATTTTGTTTGTCTTATTTTCTATGTTTGTGAGATGCACAATTTGAGCACTTTGAAATTTTTATCTGACCATTTCATTCTCCCACTTAAAAGCGAACTCTCATTACTTAGAAGATATAATCCTAGCTTTAACAGTGACTTGTAGACAAATCACTTTACAATTTGGTTCTAATTATCTCATTCCTCTCAGCCCACATTAGTGGTTTCAATTAAGTTTGAGATTCTGAGCGCTCATAGCTATCACAAAGTGATGACACGCACTTTGACATTCACATGATATTCCTTTGCTTTGAATGCCATTTTCTGTCCTTTCTGCCTGAAAAGCTTCCACTCACCCTTCAGTTATCACCTTCCTTGGAAACCTCCTAGCAGTATGCTGCACACTCACGTCTCTGCTCTGGAGACCCTGACACAGCAGCCTGTCCTAATATTTTTATATCCTCTAACACTTTGTATTGTCATAATTGTTTACATATATAAGATGAAAAGTCTAAAATGTTGAGAATCATGTTTTCTTCATCTTTAAAAATGCCATAGCTGAGTGCTTGACACATGGAGTGGGTTCAATTTTATGAATAAATTATCTGCCGGATTTCAAAATGGGCATGATAGGATGAAATATAAAAGCCCTGCTAGAGTTATACTTAACAAATCATTGTTCGTCATGAAATCCAAATGACAGGGAAAAGCAGGCCTATCTTTTTTTCAAAAGAGAAAAACTTACTGTAATGAATATTAAACCAGACTATCAAGATTATTCAACAAAGCCCTATTGCAGTAAATTTTGTTTTCTAACACTGTCCAAAAGAATGTTTTTATAGTCTCCTTTATATACTTATAATACATATGCTATTTATATCAGTGATGTTGTGCTTATTTATCCATTCATCAATTTATTAAATAGTGTTGTTGGATGACAGGGTGTTAGGTGTGGAACATAAACTATGTCAGATAATGATTACTCTTCGTGTGAGAAGACCTTGAAGCTGGTGTGAGCAGAGTAAAAGTCTTGTGTGACTGTAAAGGAGTGAGCAAAGGATGTATGATTAAAAAGAGCATAAAAATTGCAAAGAGTATATTTTAAACACTGTCAAAACAACAACAAAAAGGAGCTAACCATGTGAGGTAATGGATGTGTTTGTTATCTTGATCTTGGATAATAAACACATCGTGCCATAATGTATGTGTATATCCAATCTTCAAGATGTATATTTTAAGCATATGGAATTATATTTATCAATTATTCCTAAATAAAGTTTGAGAAAAATAGACATTCAGAAGAAAAGCACAGACATTGGTAATAAACCTAGTAAGCAAAGCATTAAAAAGAAACAAGGAGATGTCTACAGAAATTCTAAACCATGAATAATTACTTTATGAGATATGCAAATGATTCATGTTTTTACCCTAATAATAGCAAGACTGTAAGATACGTTATGCATGCTGGTGGTAGTCCATTTTTTAAAATGTGTATTTGTTTAGATAATGAATGTGAATGAGGGAACACTAAAACTTTGAGACCAGGTAGGGACTACAGTAATCTAGGCAAGCAATGATGATGGTTTTGACTACTAATGTGGCAATGGAGAGGAAAGAAATAAGATTTAGGGGATAAAGTTGCCAAAACTTACTGATATATTGGATACAAAGCATATAAGAAAAAGTCAGTGGTTTAAAAGATTAACGTAATTAATATGGAATTAAAGAGAAGAGAGGCGAGGGAATATCAGCTGTGCTGTATTTTAAACTAAATTAACTTTATATCATGTTTTACATCAGTTAAATATTATAGCAGCAAGTAGAATTTCAAAACTGTTTTTGTCGATGAATATAGTAATAAGCATCAATTTAGTGATTGTTATTTAATCAGCTTTTGATAAATGTATCTTTTATTATATTCTTAAATTTTGCCAAGACCAATCCCACTGTAACCTAATAAGAACTATCTACAGTTAACATAAAAGTTTTCCTTGCCTTGGAATTCATGTTGGCTGGCTATCTTGTTTTCCAACAATCAGTGGAGTTGGGAAAATATTCTGCTGCTGCCTTAAGCTGGAAAACTAAAATGCCTGGAGATTATGAGACCTCTGGATGTTTTACTGTTACTCTTCCACTGCATAATCTCAATATGTTGTGTCGGGAAAAGTTATCTCAGGCACAATCATCAAAACTCTCTAATGCTGGGGCGCCTGGGTGGCTCAGTCGGTTAAGTTCGCTTCACGTCCCACTTCACCTCAGGTCATGATTTCACAGTTCATGGGTTCGAGCCCCATGTCAGGCTCTGTGCTGACAGCTCAGAGCCTGGAACCTGCTTTAGATTCTGCATCTACCCTTCTCTTTCCGTTCTTCTCCTACTCACACTCTGTCTCTCTCTCTCAAAAATAAAGATTAAAATTAAAAAAACCCTCTAATGCTTATGAACATTAGCCATACATCTAAGCTGTGTCATATTCATGTAATAATGTGCAGTTTGTAAGGCTGTACTCATACTTATGATTTCTTTTGTCTCAAATTAACACACTGTATCCAGTTAGTAAGCAATTCTGATTCTTATCTTCACCATATACACCTTTCAACATTGCCATTGTGATGCCCCTAAATGATGTATTTGGATTAGGCAACTCCCTCAACCCTCACCAGCAGCAAGTTATTGAAATATGGATGCCATAAATAGGAGAAAAAATTAGCTTTCTTCATGGACTTGCTTATTTTATTTTAATTTTTTTTCCTGTTTTCATTGTGGCAAAATGTACATAACATAAAGTTGACCATCTTAATTATTTTTAGGCACATAGTTAAGAGGCACTGAATACATCCATAATGTGTAATCATAACCACAATTAATATCTGTTACTTTCATCTTTTAAAACTCTTGAAACTTGAAAGTTTCAACATCTTGAAACATCTTGAAACTGTACACCCATTAAACAATATCCAGCCCCTCCTCACTCCCTGCAAGTCACTGGCAACCACCATTCCACTTTCTGACCTCTATAATTTTTACTATACTAAGTAGCTCATATAAATGGAATCCTACAGTATTTGTCTTTTTTTGTTGCTGTCTTATTTCACTTAATGTAATTGGACTCACTTTAGACTGCTGCATGATGCAGAAGAAAAGTCTGCTGCTGTAGCACCTCATTGTCCTACTAAAATTCTGTCCCTTCAAACACACCCTTTGAAGTAGCAGACATTGCACTCTCTACCCTTTTCCCAGGAAACTTAAATAAATGAAAAGTTTCTGACTATTCCAAATTTTTCATTATATATGCTTCTTTTCCAGTATTCCTTTGGTGATCTTGTGATTTCTTAGAGGCTAATTTTATTATATCAATAAGAGATTAGAATTATCTAGCAGCTTTGTCATGGTATTTTGGTGCCTTTACACAATTAATGTTTTTGCTTATTTTCTTTTTTAACATAATTTAGGATTAGTCAACATTTTGGATTAAAACATTGTTTCAGGAAACAAAATTACATGTGTCTGATGATATTATAAATGTTAATTCCAGTTTTACAGAACATACCAAAATGTTTGACATATTTTCAACTTAACTTTATCTTTCCTTGCCTTGATTGTGGGAGTGTAGATACCTGTAGCAGGGCATTTAAAGCTCCAAAGATCTGATTGTAGATTGAAAGGATTAACCCCGACATATTACCATTACTATTACCTGGCGTTTTTAGTAATATCATCATTTCAGATTCTGAAATATTTTGAACTCCCTACCTGACTGATTGCATTTGAATATAGTGACCCTAAAATTATTGTGCAGTAATTAGAAACATGTTCTGTGGCTTAAATTGGCAAATCACTCTGTATGATTAACTGCTGCTCTGTTTGTTATGTAAATACTTCAGGTTACTGCCGTGTACAATGTATGAATTTCTGAAGAGATAAATAATTTACTTTCAAGACAGATGACTGCTACTATCCAAGTTAACTCCATGTTTCTTATAAAAGTATTTATGTGTCTTAACTGATTCTTTGAGTTCTTTGAACTTGTCAGCACTTTCTTAAGTAGGCATTTTGGTTAATTCTTATGTTAATATGTCTACAAAAGTACAGAAATTATTCTCCTTGAACAAATAGAAAGTGTACATGAAATTGGGAGTTGGTGGAGATAAAAGGACTGTTTCTCTGCCTTGTGTTCATTTGATATTTATATATGTATTCTTTTATTTGTATGCATTTTTATTATGTGTGAAGATTTTATTTCTACTGTGTTATTTGTAACCTAATTTGACTTATGTGATCACACTAAGATTTGACATTATAAAGATACTTTCTCAACAATTTATTTGATTAATGAATCTATCTGGCAACTTATTCTCTTTTCTACCTTTGGACTTATATTTGTAACAATATAAAAATACTATAATACAGCTTCTTCCGGTTTTCCGTGAAGTAAATCCATGTCAGTGTTTCCGTAAATATTTATCTAATGCCTCAGTTAGATGCTAGTGTATACTGGAAGAAATGTATCCTAAAGCAAAGATTGCCTAGAGTGATCTGTCCTAAATGTAATGGTTTTTTTTTTTTGGTATGAAAAGCTAAACATAATGCCCATCTTATGACATAGTGATTCCAATTCTAGAAAAGTAGCTAAAAGAAATGTGTGCATATGTTTCTTAAAAGATATACCTAAGTATGTTTTGGGCAGCACCATTCAAATGGTTAAAAACTGCTAGCTACCCAAATGTCCATCTACAATAGAAACATATATATGAATTATGGTAGAAATTCCATGAAGTGAAATACTATATGGGAATGAAAGTAAACAAACTAAAACTACATACAACAAATTCTATGAATTCTATACATAGTGTAAAACAGACATAAATAGACATATATGTTATTATTTTATTTATAGGAAGTTCAAAAACAGACAGAAACCCATGTTTGATAACCAAAGTCGGGAGTGTGTACTTTTGAAGAGGTAGGAGTTCAGTAGTTTGCAATGAGCATGAGAAGAGTTTTGGAGTTCTGCTAATTCTATTTATTGATCAGAGTACTTAGTACATAGGAGTGTTCAGTTGAGGAAAACTCATTGGGATATATATTCGGTCCCATTTCATTTTAGATTTTATGATTCAATTAAAAGATTCATCCCCTCTCTGAAAAAGAAAATATTGACATATCAAAAAATAACAATTTTTACTGTAGGAGGCTTTAACAATTCCAGCCTATGTTGAGATGACTTAGATAGAAATTTATTAATGTTATAAAAATGTGATGAAGCTTAATCAACACTTGACATAATTTCTCTCTCTCTGTCTCTCTCTGTCTCCATCTCCATCTTTCTCTCTCTCTACATTATTTGGGTTTTCCAGAGAAAGAAAACCAGTAGGTTATATATACATACATATTATATATATGTATAATACACAAAGATATTTATTATAAGGAATTGGCCCATTCTGCTGTGCAGTCTGAGAGGTCCCACAGTCTGCTGTTGGCAAGCTCAAGAACCGAGAAAGCCAGTGGTGTAGGTTGCACACCAAGTCTGGAGCCCTGAGAACCAGGAAACCCAATGCTGTAAGACCCAGTCTGAGGACAGAAGAGTATGAGTCAGGCAGAAAGAACAAATTATTATATATAATAAAATATATGGTATTTATATTTTCACTTTACTCAGTAATGACATGCTTTAATCCTGATAATTTTTTTTCATATATATGTTTGTATTCACTAATTATTCAGCAGTGTCAATTCTGTCACTTCTTTCTCCATATTGAGTTTCTAATTTTGAGTATTATATATTAAAATCTTAGTTTGTCCTCAAAAAAATCTTGTTCAATTTTTATGAATGATTGCTTTTTCATTATAATCTCAATACCTCCTTTATATTTTAAGATTAATTTTATTTTGAGAAAAACATATATCCTCTCTATATAGGGTGATTTTCCTCTACAAAATTTTGTCCTTTGGGGTTTCAAGTTTCATGAGGGGTAGAAGTGGAGTGTCTAACATGACCCCAAAGTATTGGCAATATTCAAGCTGTGTCTCTTGTACTCTAAGCAGACTCCTGTTAAAACCTAGGTGGTATCCTACCAGATACCCCAAGGAAAATGCCAGAGGCAGAACTCACCTCTCTTTGTAATAAAGCTTTCTTAACATTTGTATGATTGATTTTCCTGCCATTTCAACCATGGAATTTAAAAAAAATTGTAACATTTTATGGAGAAATTATTCAGAGTGTTGGATTGAGAGGTTTCCTCAGAAAATTCAGTCAGCATTTGTTACAAATTTAAGCAAGCAATCTTTCTAAATTTTAAGTGTGATTATTTGACCTAGGTGAGTGAAATCTTTCAGTGGATCACTGATTTTAGGACAAATTATGAAGTATTGAACCTGATGTCTAAACCTGTTTCTCCTGGTTAATCTCATTATATCCCAACTCATGGGATGTAAGTTTGACTTTTGCCTTTGCATTGCTCTAAGTATGCCCTGGTTTCTCACAACTGCACTTTGATAATGCTGCATAATAGAAGACCCTAAAATATTGATAGCTTAAGTAAGTTCTTATTTATTCTTTTTATGCATAGATATGCATATCAGCTTCAGTAGAGGCAGGTATTTTGATTCTGGGTTCATAAGCTTGGCCTGCATTCAGGCTTTAGATTTAGGCAATAACTCTATTTTTCTTCATTCTGGGCCTTAGACTGAAGGCGAAATGGCTCCTAGAGCATTCCTTTTTCTTGCTTGTTATCAGAAACTCAAGAGAACAGAGCAGGAACACACACAGCCTCTTAAGGGCATGGCTCAGAACTGGCATGCTGTTATTTCTTCCTATAAGCAGTGACATGGTCAAGCATAACATCAGTGTTGGGGCAGAAAGATCCTGCCTACAGTGAATTATGGCAGGGCAGAGGAGTGATATGTTGAGAAAATTATACAACCTAAAAATCTCTAAAATGATATTATGGCCTTACAATATCCATTAAAAAGTACAAGGAGATAAAAGGGAAGTTTTCACCAGGATGTTAGAAATTATGTTTATGATATTACTCATTATCTTATCCACAGAGGTGGTCGGGTTTAATTTAATTGATTTTTATATACTTTATGACAATATATTTTGAGGTTTTAGACATTAGTTGGTTTACTTCATGTTTTTTTACAGATTTTATACTCTAAATATGTTGTATACAATATAATAATAATCATTAATGTGTTATTTCATATTACCCTTGCTCCAAAATAATGTTTTCTCAATTCCATATTGTTTGTAAAATTTTCATCTCTTGTTTTCTGTTTTTCTAAACCTGAAAATCAATCTACCATAGGATTTCTTCAAATTGCTTCTCCTTTTATTTCTCAGCTATCAGTAACATTTTTATTAAATATAGTTATTGGGGTAAACTAAAATTAAAAAGAAATATAAAACAACATATATCATGATCAAGGTCTGAATATCTATTGAAACAACTTCAATGCTCTGTATTGATTGCATTTCATAGGTACCAGTGTATAATTGCCTTAGCAATAATGTTAGACTAATATTTGCCAGTTAAAAGGAAGTTATTTGCTATATAGAATGAATATTTGTGTCTCCTCAAAATTCATATGTTGAAGCCCTAATCCCCAAGGTGATGGTATTTGGAGGTGGGAACTTAGGGAGGTAATTAAATCATAAGGATTGAATTTTCATGAATAGGTTTAGTACCTTTATTAGAGATATGAGTAATATATCTCTCTCTGCCATGTATGGATACAGCAATAAGATAACTATATCTTATACAGGAATAACATATCTGGTTTCACCAGAACCCAGCCATGGCTTGCAGATTGATCTTGAACTTCTCAGACTCCAGAATTGTGAGAAAAAAAACTTTTGTTGTTTAAGCCACCTGTCTGTAGTATTTCCTAGCACAGCCTAAAGGTGATGTTATTTCATAAGAACAGAAACCTAATTTTTTTTTTAGATAAGGAAAAGAGGTGACCGGGAGCACCTGGGTGGCTCAGTTGGGTAAGTGTCTGACTTTGGCTGAAGTCTTGATCTTGCAATTTGTGGGCTCAAGCCCTATGTCAGGCTCTGTTCTGACAGCTCAGAGCCTGAAGCCTGCTTCAGATTCTGTGTCTCCCTCTCTCTCTGTCCCTCCCTAACTCATGCTCTATTTCTCTCTGTCTCAATAATAAATAAACATTAAAACTTAAAAAAAAAAAAGAAAAGAGGTGACCAGAATTAAATACATATAAGCCACATGAGTATCAATCGTTCTTATTTAAATATTAATTTAATTAGTCAGTTTAGGCGATTACTATTCTAACCAATTAGTTGTTTAATTTGAAATAATTGGTTATGCAACTAAGAGTACCATTCAACTTAAATGAAATAGGAGAAACAATCTCTGTGTATAGATAGAATCTGAGAGGTATCTTGCCTTCTTGTTAATAGAATCACATGACCTACTTTCTTAATGTATTATTCATTTTTTTACATGTATAGCTACCTCTGACATTCCCTTCAGGTCTCTTCTTCTTATCTGAGAAAACTATTTTCATCATAAAACTACTACTGAATTGGTATGTGAATAGTATAATGAAAAATGGGAGTATAATCTAATAAAATATTTGGACATTTTCTTCAATTAACTTCAGACTGCATAAAGCTCCAAAACGAGACAAGACAAAACAAAACAAAACACATCCCTGTTTACTAGGTATTAATTGCGAAGGCAACTTCAATGACAGTAATATAATTTCTACATAAGATAGTCTTGGGCATTTCAGATTCAGAAATAGTATGAATATTGTAGCTGTAGTCTAGTGGCAGTTTTTTATATATGTTGTAGTACTCACACTCTCTTTCACAGAATTGAAACTGATCTTGTCCTAAAATTGCTCTGGTGTTCTTTAAATGTAGTTAAAAGGAAATATGACTAAATACTCCTGAGAAATTCTGAAAGGAAATAAAGAAAATCAGGATATTTTCCATTTTTTTACAAAGATACCAAGATGCACTACCAAAAACATGAAATTCTCATATCTGTTTACTGTAATCTTTAAAAACCTGTCACTCCAGATTTGGTGGTCTGATTTCAACAAATTGTGCCTCTTTAGAACTAGGAAAACAATATAAATAATAATTACACAAGTTTCTACCATCTGTCTAGGGTAATGGTTACATAAGAATGCTGTCTTCCAAATAAAGATCATGATAATGGTTACCCCTGCATTTAGCCCTAAGACCACTGGGGAAAAAAGAAAGTTATGGTCTATGTTTTTCATAAATGTCTGAATGAGTATTTTCCAAAATGATTTCCAAATAACCCAGTATATAAGGAAACATCTTCAATAATTACTAATTTTTCTCCTGGATTTAAGAGTTTTAATCATCTTTGTCAATTGCCTGTTGATTGAATACATACTGATTTTTAGCATTGCTGAAATGATTTTTAAAGTAATAATAATGTTCATAGTTATACAAAAGAATTTGTTAGCTACCTGAATAGCTTCAAATTTAAGCTGTAATGAGAAAACAAATTAAATATTAAGAATGGGGATAATGAAGTGTCAGCATTTTAGAAAGTATCTAATTTTAAGTTATCTTCAAATAATATCTTACTGATCATATCCCTTTTTTCTTTTTTTTAAATAAATAGTTTATTGTCAAATTGGTTTCCATATAACACCCCGTGCTCTTCCCCACAAGTGCCCTCCTCCATTACCACCAGCTCTTTTCCCCCTCCCTCTTCCCCTTCAACCCTTGGTTCCTTCCTTTTCAGTATTCAATAGTCTCTCAGGTTTTTCGTCCCTCTCTCTCCCCAACTCTCCCTCCCTCCTCCCCTCCCCCTGGTCCTCCATTAGGTTTCTCCTGTTCTCCTGTTAGACCTATGAGTGCAAACATATAGTATCTGTCCTTCTCTGCCTGACTTATTTTGCATAGTGTGACATGCTCGAGGTCCATCCACTTTGCTACAAATGGCAATGAACGTATCTCTTAAAGAGATTTTTAAAGCATGCATTTTCCTCAACACCTTGTGTATTTTATTTAACATCTAGTTACAAAATACACTAGTCACCTAATGAATGCTAGATCAGTGGTATGCTTTAAAGACTTTTTAGAGTTATAGTATTCCTTGTAATTGTTTTAAAAGTGGTAAAAATGTTTTGCTTCTCTAAGCTGCAGGACTTCATTTCATTTGGATTCTCTTCATGATGCAACTTACATGTAGGTAAACAGATAAATTAAAATATCTTGCCAGAGAGCAAGATTGCACACACACACAAATTTTTCTTGTCATTCTTCATCTAAAATCAGAGTACAAAGAAGAGCTGAGATAAAGCCTGTAAAAGCTTTTAGGCTAAAGGTAGAATGGGACTGACAGAATTATTCTCCCAGATAATCTCTACCTTCACCTTAGGAAGACAGGGGAAGGACCACAGTCTGAAAACTTGAAACTGTTGAAGTAAGGCTAAACAATCTGTGTGGAGGCTCAGAAATCAGTGATATGGAGAGCGAAGAAAATTTTACAACCATCACAAATACATGAAGCAGGGTTAGAAATCAAGGAGACATTTCCCATGTCTGAAAGTTTATAGCTCAACCTGGAAGCATAAACATAGAATCTCACCAAGGTTTAGGGTTTAGATCCCAGACTCTGCTAAAGAGAAAGTTATTGACCAGGGGGTGGGGGAGGAATAGTTGTGAGTCCCTACTCAAAATTTATTAAAGTTGGTGTGAACTGATTCTAGCTAAAGGTCAAGTAAGCTCAGAATTAAGTGAACTATCAATACATTCTATATAAGAAAGAGCATGACCTCTCTGGGGGGTAAATATTGTATATTTCTTTATTATTCTTTTTTATTTTTGCAGAGAGAGAGAGAGGGAGAGAGGGAGAGAGAGAGAGAGAGAGAGAGAATGTGTGTACAAACAGGAAAGGAGCAGAGAGGGACAGAGAGAGAGAGAGAGAGAGAGAGAGAGAGAATCCTAAGCATTTTAAAGGCTCAGTACTGAGCCCAGCAAGGGACTCAATCCCATGATTCTGGGATTGTGGCCTAAGTAGAAATCAAGAGTCAGGCACTCAACCAACTGAGCTGCCTAAACACCCAATATATCTGTATTATTTTTAATGCAATAAAATCAGCATGTAATTAATTATAATGAGCATACAAAAAAATCAGGAAAGTATGGCCCATGGTAAGAGCAACAATGATCATTACAAACAGATACTGAGATGTCATAGATTTGGGATTATCACTTAATTAGAAATGATTATAATGGAAATGAAAAAGAAATTTATGGGAAAGGTAGAAACAATTAATAAAGATATAGGAATTTAGCAGAAATATGGGAACTACATAAAAAATAGGAATGCTATAAATTACATATATGTGTACACACACATACATCAGAAATAAAGAATTCATTGAATGAACTTAACATAGGATTCAATACAACAGGAAAGGATCATTAAAGTGTATATATACAAACAAAAATAAAAATATAAAAGAGGAAGAAGTAATAAAGCATCATCCAGGATATGTGAGAACATATCAAGCAATCTGATATATATGTACTTGGAGTCTCTAGAAGACAAAAGTAAGAGAATAGGAAAGAAGACACATTTACAGAGATAACGACTAAAAAAAAAAAAAAAAAAAAAAAAAAAAAAAAAAAAAAAAAAAAAAAAAAAAAAAAAAAAAAAAAAAAAAAAAAAAAAAAAAAAAAAAAAAAAAAAAAAAAAAAAAAAAAAAAAAAAAAAAAAAAAAAAAAAAAAAAAAAAAAAAAAAAAAAAAAAAAAAAAAAAAAAAA
>PJEM01007902.1:0-46771 GCA_004023845.1 Helogale parvula | reverse complement strand
GCCAGAGAGCTCCAAGAAGTTCAGTGAATGCCCCAAGGAGTATAAACAGACAACTACAGAATATATAGGCTCACTCACACATGCAAACACACACACATCATAGCCAAACTGCTAAAAATTAAAGATAAAATCATATTCTTAAGAGGAGAAATCAGGAGAAGGAACCCTCTTGTATATGGGAGAACAATGAGAACTAATAAAGATTGACTTCACACCAGAAATAATAGATTATGTTGGAATATTTTTATATTAAAAAATAAAATATAACTCTTGAATTAGAGTTCTAATTTTAGTGAAATGACCTTCAAAAATCATCCTCAGACAGAAAAAGCTAAGTAATTTTGTCCTTAGTAGATCTTGACTATAAGGAATATTGAAAGAAGTACTGCTGGCTGAAGTTAAGAAATACCACATCCGTAAGAATGGGGCACCTGGGTGGCTCAGTCAAATCAGCTTCCAACTGTTGATTTCAGCTCAGGTCATGATTTTGCATCTAGTGGGTTTGAACCCCATATCCAGCTCTGCATTGACAGCACAAAGCCTGCTTAGGATTCTTTCTCTCTCTTCCTCTCTCTCTCCCTCTCTTCCTGTTGCTCACCTGATCATGTTCTCTCTCTCTCTCTCTCTTTCTCTCTCTCTCTCTCTCTCTTTCTCTCTCTCTCTCTTTCTCCCTCTCAAAATAAATAAATAAACTGTAAAAAAATGAATAAATGAAGAGCACAGGAAATGTAAAATAAATGGCACTATGCCAATGTACTTGTTTTTCTTAGTTTTCTAAAAGATTAATAGGTTGTAGGACACCTGGGTGGTTCAGTTAAGCATCTGAATCCTGGTTTCAGTTTAGGAAATGATCTCACACTTTCTCATGGTTTCATGGATTCAAGTCCTACATCAGTCTCTCTGCTAGCAGCATGGTGCTTGCTTGGGATTCTCTCTCTCTCCCCTTCTCTCTCTGCCCCTCCCCAATCACACTGTCTCTCTCAAATAAATATATAAACTTTAAAAAAGATTAGTAAGTTATTAAAGCAATCATGTTAACATAATGTGGCATTTATAGCAGACATAAAAAAACTAATAAGTGAATATGATCATAAAAGCTTGAATAAGTTTTTTACACTGTGGATGAAGTATCATATTATTTGAAGCTACAATGTTATAACATAAAAATATGCACATAATAGCAAGGAGTTAGTATAAAAATATATAAAGGAGTTATGCAGCTCAACACACACAAAACCCCAAGTAATCCAACTAAAAATGGGTAGAAGACATTTTTCCAAAGAAGGCATACAGATAGACAACAGACACATGAAAAAATGCTCAGTATTACCACTCAGTATCAGGGAAATGCAAATCAAAACAACAATAAGATATCACATCACAACTGTCAGAATGGCGAAAAGAAAAAACATAAGAAACGGCAAATGTTGATGAGGATGTGGAGAAAAAAGAATCCTCTTGCATTCGTTGGTGGGACTGCATACTAGTGCAGCCACTATGGAAAACATTATGGAGGCTTCTCAAAAATTAAAAATAGAATTACCATATGATCTAGTCACTCCACTATTGGGTATTTACCCAAAGAATATGAAAACAATTCAAAAATATATATGCACCTCTATGTTTATTGCAGCACTACTGATAATACCTAAATTATGGAAGCAACCCAAGTGTTCATGTGTTCATTGATAGATGAATGGTTAGGGAAGAAATGGTATATGTATGTATGTATGTATATACATATGTAATGGAATATTATTCAGCCATAAATAAGAATGAAATCTTGCTATTTTCAATGACATGGATAGAGCTAGAGAGTATAATTCTAAGTGAAACAAGTCATAGAAAAACAAACATCATGATTTCAGTAATATCTGCAATGTAAGAAACAGATCAGCAAAGGAAAAGAGACAAACCAAGAAACAGAGACTTAACTACAGAGAACAAAGTGATAGTTATCAGAGGGGAGGTGGGAAAGGGTATGGGTAAAATAGGTGATGGGGTTTAAAGAGTACACTTATTGTGATGAGCACTGAGTAATATATAGAATTGTTAAGTCACTATATTATACACCTAAAACTAATACACTATAATTATACTGGAATCAAAACAAATACATTTTTTAAAGTGCATATGGTAATATCTATGGAAATGACTAAAAATAGCAAAAGTTGACATAGCTAAAATATCAGTTTATGAGATAAAATCAAGTATTTCAATATTTACAATTCACTCACCAGAAGGTAGAAAGGAAAGGAAAAAGAACAAATTGCTAAATATCAAACAAATGTATAATGGGAAACATTTTATTATTTTATTTTTTTATATTTAAAATTTTTTAATGTTTAATTTTGAGAGAGACAGAGTGCAAGTGGGGGAGGGGCAGAGAGATCCAGAATCCCAAGCAGACTCCAGGCTCTCAGCTATCAGCACAGAGCCCGACACAGTTCTCGAATCACGAACCACGAGATCATGGCCTGAGCTGAAATAGGAAGCTTAACCCACTGAGCCACCCAGGCACCGTGGGAAATTCATTTTAACAGACTCTTTGTGTCCCCCCAAATCCATATGCTGAAAGTGTAACCCCAGGTAATAATAGTAGGAGGTGGGAGTTTTGGGGGATCCCATGAGGGTAGACCCCTCACTAGTGGGATTAATGCTCTTAGAAAAGAGCCTACACAGAACTTTCTTGTCACTTTCACCATATGAAAACACCATGAAATGTTGTGCAAGGTGGTGGCAGCCTGTAAAAGTATCTCATTTGACCATGTTGGCACCTGATCTTGGACTTAAAACATCCAGAATTGTGAGAAATAAATTTCTGTTGTTTATAAGTAAGCTAGTCTGTAGTGTTTTCTTATAGGAGCCTGAACAAACTAAGATAGGCCAACATAATTCTTTTATCAAAACATGAAAAATAATACAAGGAAAAATTACAAAACACTCCCTTGAATATAGACATAAAATTACTTAAAATATTAGCAAATCAAAATCCACAATAATGAAATATATAATAAGTAAACTGTGTTAACCCAGAAATTTAAGCTTGATTTAATTATAGAAAATTAATAAATATATCAAAGTATTACAATAAATGAGAAATTATGTAATTATCTTAATAACTGCCACTGAAAGCTTGAAAAATACCTACCTATTGTTTAAAAAATAATACAGTAATAAAACTGTCAGCAAGCCTGGAATACAAGAGAACCACCTCAATCTGAACATGAGTATTTATAAAAAGCCTACAGTTATAAACACCCATAAAGTTGAAACATTAAACATTTTCTTCCTAAGTTCAGAGAGATGACAAGGATGTGTACTCCTGCCACTTCTAGGAAACATTTACCTACAGACTTTAACCCATGCAGTAAGGCAGGAGAAAGAAACAAAACTATGTATATATTAGAAAACAAGAGGCAACTATTCTCATTCACAAAGGATATTTTTGTCAACATTTAAAATAAAAATTTTTGGGGGGCACCTGGGTGGTCAGTCAGTTGAGCACCCCACTCTTGATTTCAACCCAGGTAATGATTTCACGGCTCATGGGATCAAGCCCCATGTAGGACTCTGTGCTGACATTGTGAAGCCTGTTTGGGATTCTCTTTCTCTGTCCCTCCCCCACTCGTCCTCTCAAAATAAATAAATAAACATTAAAAATAAAAATAAAAATTTTCTTTACAAACTACTAAAATGTATAAGGGAATTTAACAAAGTCACAAGATAGTCACAAAACAATTATATACATCTATATAATTGTAATGAAAATTTTTTAAATATAAAATATGGTAGCATAGAAATCAAATGTCTAGTAATAATTTTTAAATATGAAATTACTTTGGAAGCAATAAATCATTACTGAAATTAATAAAGACCTAAATTAATGGGGAGAAGTATCAAGCTTAGGAACTGGAAGAACTGATTACTGTTAAGGTGACTTTTCTTCCAATATTCATATGTTGATTCTGGCTGCTTGTTTTGAAGAAAGAGAAATGATAATTCTAAAACTTACAATAGAAGTGGCGAGGATATAGAATAGCTAATTCTGCCTTCTTTAAACTGATCAGCATTTTTTAAACTTGAAAAAAAGTTGAAGGACTTAATTACTTGATTCCAAGAATTACTGTAAAATTATAGAAATAAGAGAATATTATAATGGTATATGGAATTACATAAATGTAATTAAGTAGAATGTTAAAAATAGACCCTTGCATATTCAATAAACTGGTTTTGACAAAGATGCTAAATATGATAGGGAAAGAAAAATCTTTTTAACAAATGTTGAAATATTAGGTATCCATATTAGAAATAAATGAAACTCATCTATAACCCTTCAAAACATCAAAATACCTAGTATCATAAAGCTTTTAGGGGAGAACTTAGGAGTATATTTTCGTGGACAGGAAGCAAAAAACATGAAGTATAAAAATAAATTAAAAGTCAACATCAAAAATTTATATATATTCAGCCAAAGAAACCATTAATTAAATGTAGACACAAGCCAGAATACTGGTGGACGTATATCACAACATGTAGTTCTGACTAAAAGCATTCATCTGAAATATATATCATATAAATCAATAATAAATGATTAATAACTGAATATAAAGTGGATAAAATGCTTGAGTACATGCCTCATAAACTAATACATGCAAGTGACCTATAAGCACATGAAAAGTTGCTGTGGATAGTCAATACGCACATCTAAATTAAATCCATGACGAAAACCAGTTTAATGCACCAGAATGTCTGGGCCAAAAAATAATAGCAAAACAAATGTTGATAAAGATCCGCTCATCTGTCCATTGCGGGTTGGAGTATAAAAATTCTTTGAGCCCTTTGGAGAACTGAGCAATTTCTTATAAATTGAACACATATCTATTATTTAACAGTAATTTAAGAAAAATTACAGAAAAGAAAAAAGTACTTACAGAAAAGAAAGAAGAATATATGCTCAAATAGACTGTTACCAGAACAATAATTCTTTATAATGTGCAAGTGGAAACTATCAAAATTTCCAAAGGCAGAAAACCATGGCATATATTCATCTAATGAAATATTACTAAGCAGCAAAGTCCAAATAAACAATAAAACTAAATGCATAGAAATTCACATATACAGATATAACAAATGACATAGATGAATCTCGATCAACTGATTGACACATCAGTTTTTTCTCAAAAATTTTATGATAAGAAGGGAGTCTGGATGGCCCAGTTGGTTAGTATCTGACTTTGGCTCAGGTCATGATCTGTGGTCCTGGAGTTCAAGCCCTGCATGGGGCTTTGTGCTGACATCTTGGAGCCTGGAGCCTGCTTCGGATTCTGTCTCTGTCTCTCTCTGCCCCTCTCCTTGCTTGCGCTCTGTCTCTCTCTCTCTCAAAAAATATATAAACATTAAAAAATGTATGATAAGAGAAAAAGGCCAGGAAAGAAAGTTATAATATATTGTATGGATCCAAGTCAAAATTAACCCATGGTGACTGAAACCAGATATTATCATGGGGAAGAACTGACTGGAAAGAGGCACAGGTGATCTTTCTGTGGGAAAGAGTGAAAATGTACTGCAGCTTGTTTTGGATGATAGTTTCATAGGTTTTTAAAAACTCATCCCAAGGGCTGTGTAAAAACTGTGCATTTCATTTAGCAATAATTAAGAAAACTTGAATTTCTAAATACATAGAAGCAGAAACAATGTAATACATATGCAGGCGATAGGAAAGTTTTATACTGCTTGTCACTCTTATTTGTTGGATGGATGGTCAACAAAAATAATCAAACATCTGCTTTGAAAAATCAGTTTTCTTATGTGATATGGTACAGAAATACTTGCCACAGGATACTGAAATGATATTTTGTATAAAAACAGTGATAAAGACTGAGTTTCCACTGACTTGCCCCTGAAACAGATACTTGTAAAAGCATTTCTCAACATATGTATTTGTTGTTTAAATAAAACACGTTTAAAAAATAAATGTACTTTATATATTATCAAGTTAACAAGGTTAGTTAACCCCCTAAGTCAATAAAGGTTTGTTGTGGTTGTTTTTTAACTGATCACTCAAGAGGGTGTGTAAGATGAAACTCTTCTGGTTATTAATTGCACCACAATGTGGTTTTCCCAACAGGGTGTCTCTTCTAAGTAGCACTCTACCATCTGCAAGCCCTAGGCAATAAATTCTGAAGATGGATGTAATAGCAGCTTGCAAACAGGACTTTTCAAACTGAGAGATGTTATTATTCTTTCCAGTATTCTGGTATTTGTGTGGTAAGGCTATGTATCTATCATGCCTTAATTCCTAGATAATTATACCTTAGATCGGATGCTTGAAATCATAATGAACCAAACACCTGAGTTCCTGATAAAATTAGAGCCCAAACTGTGGTGCTAACAAGTAGCACTATGGTTTGAAACTATGACTGCCTATTATAATCAGCTGAGGTTTAAAGATAAGTAAATAAAGAGCTTGAATTCCATCCCAGAGGAATTTAATTGTGAGTTAGGAAATTATGCTAAGTCTTCAGTAGTTTTTAAAACCTTACCAGTTGATTTTATTGCACAAGAAGTGTGTCGATTTGCTGATAAATACTAAATATTGATGTCTGAGCATATCAAAGGAAACAACTGGGGAGCAGACAAGTGGGCCTCAAACTCATTTATCACTAAAACCAGCACACCTGGGAGCAATAATCAGCTGACGGCCATGATTGGCAGCCTGGGGGGGAAAATGGTTTACCATGCACTACTGAAGGATAAAAACTGAAGTAAGTTATAGTGGTCTGTAATTTGATGTTGTAAACTTTTTAAAATGATTTTGCACTTCTACACAAAGTGAGATTTGAAGCATTAGGAATTTTGCAAGTAGTGGTTCTCATCTGGATAAAAATCACCTCATATAAATTATAAAAGAGGTCTTACACTAGGAGTTCTTTCAACTTGTTCTTTGGTAGGACTCCTGAACCTGCTTTTTAAATCCTGTTTATTCTGATGCAGACGGTCCATAGTTTGCATTTAGTTAAATACTGGTCCAAAGGATGAAGATATCCTGGACAGAATAAATTGTGTGGTCTCAAAAGGAAATGAGAGCAATATCAAGAAAAAGAAAATGTGACACAGAGAAGAAAAGAAATAAGAAACTCTGTCATTTGATCATGTCAGGTCTTTTCATGGGGAAAAAACAACCTAATTATCTTTATTACAGAAAAATAAGGAGGGCTCACAGGCAATGTCTGCTATAATCAGTAAGAAAATAAACAAGATTACATCTAACATTAGCTACAACACTAACATTCTATGATTCAGTTATCGTTGGGTGATATGTAAGATTAGCCATATATTTGGAAAAATGTTTCCTGTTTGTTTGTGAGTAATAAGGGAGTGTGGGGCAAGCTGAGGGCAAAATACAGGCTGCCCCCCCTCCCGGTGGAATATGGGTGATATTCCGTGGACATTCCTGGCTACCCAAGAACAAAAGAAAAGGGTTTAAGTGCTTGCCATGGTAATGTGGGAAACTAAGGCAAATGAAAAATTAAATATCCTTCCTTCCTACAGCCCATTTACAAGTCCTTGAAAGCAGCAGGGTGACTTTCCTTTAGGAGCTCAGCCACCTCCGTGATGACACTTTGCTAGGGGTAAAAAAGAACCTTAGCTTAACATTGTCCCAACCTTGAGAATCTTGTAAGTCTACTTCCTTTATCTCAACTGCCCCAGCATTTGTGCTGGCAATCGTATTCCAAGCTTATGTATGCCCCTGATATACATGTGAAGGGTCTCATGACTGAGGTTTTATTAAACAGTAAAAAGTAGCATTTCCCTAGCAACAACTAGCCCCTCAAGGTCCTGGAAACCTTGCTTCCAAAATACCTTAGAGTCTTACTTTATCCCTGAACCCCTCCAACCTGAGGGTGTATAATGAGTTACTCCTCACAACCCCAGTGCAGTTCTTCCTGCCCATGGGTTCTGTCCCATACTTTCACAAAATCACCTTTATGTACCAAAGATGTCTTTTAGAATTCTTTCTGGACTGTCAGCTCCAGACCCCACAAACCCCCATCACCCCAAAACTTCATCAGTGAGGACCAATTGATTGATTCTCATGCCACCTGATTTATTTATTCAAGTGAATATTTGTTTTGTCTAGTTTCTATGTTGCTAGTGGTCAAATGTGATTGCAATTGGAATCATTTGGGGAATCTTTTTAAAAACACTCATATTTGGATCTCATGTCTAGGGATATAGCAAGGTAGAGCTTGGGCATTGAAAAGTTTTTAAAGTTCTTCCAATGATTATTAATGTGCAGCAGATTGAGAATGACTGCCTTAGGTTAAAGTTGGCTTATTAACATCAACATTCAACTAACTGAGAATTACATGTTAAGCATTGCTTTATAAGACCTGAGCTACTAAATGAGTCTCAGCTTTTTAATATTGTCCGATCACTATAATATGAATAAACTGAATCTTAGAGAAAAAAATAGAGTATTTTAACCATTCCAGAATTATAGTTGGAATTTTGTACATTTTACCCTGCTTCCCTATTTTTTCTCTGCCCAGCCTAATAAGTCTACCTGAAGCTAATACCAGAGCATATGTTTATTTCATTTATCAACAAAAATATTTATACTGACCGACCTAGCACTTCATTACAGGAAGTTTACAATAAAATATTTCAAAGGTATTCACAGATCTGAAGTTATGTGTCAGTGATAAATAATAATTACCCTTTATGTTTGACTCCCTCCTCATTGATCATATTGCAGGCCTGTTTGAACTCAGAACCTATTCATTTGCCAAATATTTTAATAAAAGGCATTTCTAAGGTAGCATAACTGCACATAATCATGCTATTTCATTTTATAGCTGTGGCCATAGAAATATTTTACTCCTACAAAATGACAGAAATAATAGTGTGATTAATCCAAATAGGTAATATATTTTTTTGTTTTTGTGATGTTTTAAACATAAAAAACTAGAGTTTATTTCTTTTAAATTTAGTCACTTTATAAAGATCTTTGCTGTGACTCTGTACTCTACCTTTGATATGAGATGGATATTATATAGATTAGTTTGGGATTATGAACTATTTTCCTACAGTTTGAAGATTGGTATTGTTTTTTGAAATCATGCTATGAGTTATTACAAACATAAAAAAATTAAAGTAAAATGCAAGTAAAATCCCAATAAAAACTCCAAAGTGTCTATCCATTAATAGTTTATCCATTAGTAATAAAAGCTCAAAATAGGAAAAATTCTAAATATAAAACTGCAGAATAATTGGCAATTTTTAGTTATTAAAAGGTTGGGTTTTACATTTATATCCTTTCTCAACTAAAATATTTTAAATGATATGGAACATGCATGTAATACAGTATACGTAAACTACATTATAAACTTGTAACACAGCTGGAAATATCTTATTTTGCATGTGTGTTATAAGAAATAGGTTGGTTATGATAGATGCATACCATAAACCACCTAAGGTAACATAATAGCAATATTCCTGTCTACTCAGTGAAAAAAAATGTGTAGAAAAGAGTCAGAAAAACTCTTTAAAAGAATATATTTTAATAAGAAAAACACTTAAAAAGGATTACAATATTGAGAACCAAAGAAATCAGAAATTTAAATCATCTTTTCCCCCTAAAATTTTCTAGAAAAATTTTCAAAGTTTGTTTCGAGCAAACACTGTTCACGAACAGGACACATTTACTTCACACACTTTCTCCCTCATCAGACATCTTTGATAACTATCCAGGTATCTTAAAGCATACAGATAAAGCATAGTTGAGATGAAACTAGATAAAATTTTGGTATTATTTTAAAGATGAGCTCAAGATTCTGAGTGTCCAGACAAAATAAAAATAAAATACCACAGTACAAATTACAATTAAATCAAAATAAATATTTGTGTAACAGGAAGCAAAGAAATCACACATTAAACCAGAGCTCCTTAGCAGGATATCACACATATTTAGGTAATATACCGTTTAAGGAAACAATTTAATTCAAATATAAGAATAATATTCACTTTTAATATCATCCATTTAAATAAAAACACTATTCTAATAATTTGTGAAATGTTGCAGATATTATATTCCTATTTTTATAAAGCCACACAATACAATTCAATGAAGCCATAAGTACAGTTTTGTTGTTTTTTCTCTCTTTTTGATCCAGACATATTCACTATAACACCAAGTTTTGGTCTTTGCTATAGTCTCCACAATAAAAAAGCTTTAAAAGTAATGTATAATGTTGAGGCAATGAGAGCAAGACACTGGGCAGGAGGAAGGAAGGAGAGCAGTTCTAAACTTCTTTGCTCTCTTTTAAATAAATTTCTAGCTGCCTCGCACCTTGCTGGCACAGATACCGCTCCACTTATGTGTACTTTATGAGCTGTGAAAATGACTAAATTGAAAAAACAAGAAAAGTTCTGCAGGAGGCAGTTGTGGTCGCTATTTCAACGTGGACCATCCCTACTCAGGGGCCTTGGCAGTGCTCACAGGAGAATCGTTAAGAAAGTCCAGCTGACTAATTGATCATGGAGTTTCTAGAAGTGAAGTAGATGGCCCAATAAATTCTTTTTACTTGATATGTATAAGAAGAAAGGTTTTAGGTCTGGGTCAAGTAAACAAAGCTGTAACATGAATCATAAACACAGAAAGTCAAAATCACTCAATCAGTTAAAAGACTTGAGTCCATATACAGACCAGAAGCTCTTGCATGAGGGGGAAGCAAGACCCCTTTGAGAGGTGCTCCTTTGAGTACACTACAAATAATTTATATCGTTAATCACTCTCCTAACTTTCCTTAAAGGTACTTAAGACTTTTTACTTGGGTATCAGTACACTGGGAAAAAAAATAATCAGGCCTTTCAGTGACTACTGGACATTGGTCTGAACTGACACTAATTCTAGGAGACCCAAAACATCACTGTGGTCTACCAGTTAAAGTATGTGCTTATGGAGGTCAGGTGATCAATGTGGTTTTAGCTCACGTTCATCTCACACTGGGGCCAGTGGTTCCACAATTCTATTCTGTGGTTATTTAGACAGTTTCAGAATGCCTAATTAGAATAGATGCACTCAGCAGCTGGCAGACCCAGTTCCCTGACCTGTGCAGTCAGGGCTATTATGGATGAAAAGGCTAAGTGGAAGTCATTAGGACACTCTCTATCTAGAAAGTAGTAAATGGAAGTAATACGATGTCCTGCAGGGATTGCAGAGATTAGTGACACCAGAAAGGAGTTTGAAGTTTGCACGGGTGGTTATTTCTACCACATCCCCATTCAACTTGTCTATTTGGTCCGTACAGAAGACAGATGGATCTTAGAAAATTACAGTGGATTATCAGAGACCGAACCAGGTGGTAACTCCAATTGAGGCATCTATGACAGATGTGGTTTAATTGTTTGAGCAAATTAACACACCCCCTGATTACCTGGCTATTGAGCTGATAAATGCCTTTTTCTCCATCCCTGTCAATAAGGTCCACCAGAAGCAGTTTGTTTTCAGGTGGCAAAGCCAACAAAACGCCTTTTCTGTCCTATCTCAGGGATGTATCAACTCTACTGCCATATGTCATAATTTGGTTTACATAGATCTTGGTCACTTTTCCTTTACATAATGTATCACATTCGTCCACTTCAGTGATGATATTATACTAACTGGACCTAGTGAGCAAGAAGTAGTAACTACTCTAGACTTATTGGTAAGACATTTGATAGCTGGAGAATAGGAAATAAATATTTTTTAAAAAAACATCAAGGAGCCTTCTATCTCTGTGAAATTTCTAGGGATCCACGGGTATGAGCCATACTGCAATACCTCCTCTAATGTAAAGGGTAAGTTGCTGCGTCTGACACCTCCTACAACTAAAATAGAGGTGCAAAGCCTCATGGGTATCTGGATATTACAGACAATATATTCCTTCATTGAGACAACATTCTTCAATGGCTATTTAACCATACACCACTAAGTTACTATGTGACCGAAGGTGCCTGATCCACCAAGCCATAAGTTGGGTATACACAGCCAAGCTCCATCATAAATTTAAGTGGAATGTGAGTGATTGAACCCAAACAGTACCTCAGAGCATAAATAGGATGATGTGAAGAAGTAGCTCAAATGCCCATTTTCCCACGCCTACTACACTGCCTTTTATCTCCCAGGCTGCATCTATGGCTTCACAAGGAGTTCGGTCTGAGGAAGGGAAAACCCAGGACTGGTTTACAGATAATTCTGTACAATGCGCAGGCACCAGTCAGAATTGGACAGCTGCAGCACCACGGCTTTTTTCTGGGATAAAGCAAATCCTCCCAATAGGCAAAGCTTCAGGCTGTGCACCTTGTTGTTCACTTTGCTTAGAAGGAGAAATAGTCATACAAATGGTTTGGCTGGATGGTCAGGGGCTTAGAATGAACATGATTAGGATATTGGTTAGGAAATTATTAGGAAACTTGGGAAAGAACTATGTGGACATGCTTCTATGTAAGGGGAAAAATGAAGCATTTGTTTTATATGTGAATGCTTAGTGAAGTGTGGCCTCAGTAAAGGAAGAATTTTAATTAAGTGGAAAGGATGCCCTATTCTGTGGATACCAGTCAGCTCCTGAATAAAGTTGTCGTGGTAGCAGCGAGAGAGGTTATGTGTGGGCTCAGTAATATGGACTTCTACTCACCAAGGCCACTGTAGCTGTGACCACTGCTGAGTGCCCACTTTGCTAGTAGTAAAAACAACACTGAATCCCCAGTAAGGCACCATGCTCTAGGGTGATCGGCCAGCATCAGTCTTTGAACTGATGTTGAACTCCTTCCATCATGGAAGTGACAGTTTTTTTTCTTACTGGAATGGAGACTTACTCTGGTTGTGGATTTGCCTTTCCTGAATGCTTCTGCCAATGTTGACATCCATGGACTTACAGAATGCACTATCCATTGTCATCCTATTCCACACAATGTTGCTTCCCATCTAGGAACTCACTACACAGCAGAAGAGGTGTGGCAGTTGGCCTTTCTCTTGGAATCCACTGGTCTCACCATGTTTCCCACCATCCTGGAGCAGCTGCCTAGAAACAGTGGAAAAGTGTTTTGAAGACTAATTACAACACCAGGTAGATGGCAATACCTTGCAAGGCTGGGGCACTGTTCTCCAGGAGTGTATGTGTATTCCGAATCAGCATCGAATATATGGTATTATTTCTTCCACAGCCGTGTTTCACAGGTTCACTACCAAAATTTTTGCTTTCTATTTCTGTGACCATATACTTTCCTGTCATAAAGATTCCAAAGGAAGGAACACTTCCATCAGGAGACTCAACAGTGACACCACTGAACTGAAAGCGGGACTGCTACCCAGCCACTTTAAGAGAGTTGCTGTGTTTACTGTGGTGATTTATCTTGACTAACAAGGGGGAATTGGACCTCTACTCCACAATAGACCTGAGGAATAGTATGACTAGAGTACCGGAGATCCCTTAGGCCGTCTTAGTCCTACTATGCCCTGTGAACGAGGTTAATGAAAATTACAACGACCCAGTCCAGCTGGAACTACAAATGACCCAACCTTGTCAAGAATTAAGGTTTGGGTCACCCCAATAAGGAAATCCATGAACAGCTGACGTGCTTTCCGAAGGCAAAGGAAATATGGAATGGGTACTGGAAGACTGTTGTTACAAATACTAGCTGTAACCACATAACTAGTTATAGAAAGGAGGACAGTAATTATCATGAGTATTTCTTCTATTTTGTTCTGAATGTATGTGAATAGATATAAAATATTTTTTCTTGATCTTATCCCCTTATAACATAAGATATATTGAATTTTATGTCACAGTGTTTGAGTGTTAGTAATACTGCATCATAGTATTTAAATTACGGGATATCAAGGAGAAGAGTAAATAGCACCCGCAGACTTTTCCTTCTCTTCTAGAGAAGTTTTAGTACATTTCAGTTGTATGCAGAACAGTTGTATTATGTGAGGTGAAACTATGACTTTATTATTGCCATTATTTAGAGATTATAGTTTAAGGAGATGTGCTGGATTGACAAGATGTAGACACGTGATGTTAATTTTATATATAAACTTGAGGGGCCATAGGATCTCCAGGTATTGGCTAAACATTATGTCTTAGTGAGTTTGTGAGAATATTTGCTGAAGAGATTAAAATTTGAACCGGCAGACTGAGTAAAGTAGATTGCCCTCCACAGTGTAGATTGGCCTCTCCATTCTAATTCATTGAGGTTCTGAATAGAAAAAAAAAACAGTGGAGGAAGAGAGAATTTGCTCTCTCTCTGTCTCCCTTCTTCCCCACCTCCCTCCATCCTGTCCTTTTTCTGTGTCTCCTTGTCTCTCTCTGGCTCTGTTAACTAGAACATCAGTCTTATCCTGCCCTCTCTGCTCCTGCTTCTCAGATCCTCAGACTTGAACTGGAGTTTATACATTGGCTCCTGGTTCTCAGGTCTTTGAACTGTAGCACCTGCTTTCCTGGACTCCCAGACTGTAGAAGGCAGATCAAATTGTGGGACTTTGCACCCTCCATAGTCATATGTGAACATTCCTTATAATAAATCTCACTTTAGATATAAAGCCCATTAGGCTCTTTCTCTGGAGAACTCTAATACAAGTGTGTAGCCATTCTTAGCACTTTGATCTTTGATCCTTTGAGTTATTTTTCTTATTAAACAGAATAATCCTACCATCCTCTTCCCACTAGCTCCTGTCTTGAAGGAGCGCCTACATCATGCTACTGTAATCATGCTACTTGCCTTAAAGCTAAGAATGCTCTATCATTGACATATTGGTGAAAAAGATATACTCTCCTTTTGCATTTTCCCCTAATTCAGTGTCAGAGTAGTTGTCTGATTCTCCCTCTTCTGTTATTTTCTAATTTTTGTTTATTTTATTTTTACAAACAAAGGTGTAATATTTCTGGACATTTCCTTTATAGTATGTTTTCATGAATAGCATTCTGAACATTCTAATTATTTTTAAAACATTTTTAACATTTATATATATTTACTTATGAAGATATAATTTTCTAAGGAAATAAAATATTTAAAAATGGAATAAATTTACCACCCCTCATTACAGAAAGTTTGCTACTGGACCGCAACTTAGGGTTAATGTCCCTTATAATGCTGGGATGCAGACCCAATAGAACTGTTGTAAATGATGTAACTATTTGCAATAGTGATCTTTAAACACAGACATTGTTTTGAATAGAGACGAAGTCAGGGACAATTTTAAATGTGTGGGGGCACAGAAGACTGAGGAAAGTGTCAGTCACAAGTGCCATCAAGACTTATCTTTTAACCAGGAGACTGATGTCATTTATTTTTCTCATTTGTGTTTCAGTCTTCTACTGAATCAAGGAGATTTTTATGACCTTCTTAAAACTAGTTTCTTTAATAAATCCAAATCTTATTTCAAAGTTTCACTTTATTACTTCATTTCCTTTCCTTTTCCTGGCAAGTGAACCAAATCCACAGAACTGCTAACGGAACTTTCTGAGGTCTTACGTGAATTATGATGAATTTAGTTCAACTCCTGTTACAACAAAAGAAAAATCTGGAAAAAAGTGGTTTGTGGATAAAATAAAACCTACCCCTCCCAAAAATACAGTGTAGATGGAAACATAATTTAAGAGTCAAAGGAATTATCTTATCTTAGCAGAGTTGGAGAGGTTACATTTCACCAAATTCCTATAGCTGGGCAGTGAAGGCAGGAGTTTAGGAAATAATGCCAGTTATTTGAAATATATAATCAAACTCAAGGCATTGGGGCTATAAATGGGTTTTACTGAAAACAGTATTTAAATAAAGTGATTGTCAGGCTGATAGATGTGTTCTCTCTCTTTTTTTCTTATAAAGTTAGCATACAAGAAACTCTATCAATAGGATACATGTTTTGGGCTTTATTAAAAAAATCAAGGTGATTTTTCTTGATTAAAGAATGGAAGGAGAAGAAAGAGGAAGAGTCAGGAACATTGTTTATTTTTCAAACCAGAATCTGTATACTAGATCAGAATCACCTGGAGGTCTTTCTTGTTAGACTACAGATTGTTGGGTCGACCACCAAAGTTTCTGATTTAGTAGGTTTTAGATGAGGCCAGATACTCTGAATATCAAACAAGGTTCCAGAAAGTGATGATCTGGAGTTAACATTTTGAGAACACATGCAATAGACTGTCATGGAAGATAAGTGGAAATTTTCAAGAAGATAAGATGGTCCAAATGTCAAATAAATAATTGACTATTCAGGAATAGAAAGTACTGAGAACTTACAAATTAGTTTCCTGTTCTAGCATATTAGATTTCTTTAATTATCCTACAAATCCAGTTAAAAATATGGGTAGAAGATGTGAAGAGACACTTTTCCAAAGAAGACATCCAGATGGCTAACAGACACATGAAAAGATGCTCAGCATCACTCATCGTCAGGGAAATACAAATCAAAACCACGATAAGGTATCACATAACACCGGTCAGAGTGGCTAAAATTAACAACACAGGAAACAATAGATGTTGGCGAGGATTCGGAGAAATGGGAACCTCTGCCTACACTGTTGGGGGAAATGTAAACTGGTGCAGCCACTCTGAAGAACAGTATAGGGTTTCCTGAAAAGTTAAAAATAAAACTACCCTAGGATCCAAAAAATATGCTCTTAGGTATTTTACCCAAATCCCAAAAACTGATTTGAAGGGATATATGGGGCCTGATACAGTGCCATCAGCAGTGGCCAAATTCTGGAAAGAGCCCAAATGTCCATCAGCTGACAAATGGATAAAGAAGTTGTATACATATGATGACATATTACTCAGCCATAAAAAGGAGTGAAATCTTGCCATTTATCACAACATGAATTGGGCTGGAGTATTTATGCTAAGAGAAATCAGTCAGTCAGTGAAAGACAAATATCTTATGATTTCACTCTTATGTGGAATTTAAGAAACAAAACAAATTAACATAGGGGCAAAAGAGGCAAAACAGGAAATAGACTTATAATTATAGAGAAAAAACCCATGATCACAGGAGGGGAGAATGGGATAAATAGGTGATGGGAATTGAGGAGGGCACTTGTGATGAGCACTGGGTATTATATGTAAGTGATGAATCACTAAATTCTCTTTCTGATAGTATTACTCCGTATGTTAACTAACTGGAATTTAAGTAAAAGAGGGTGAAGAGAATTGGGAGGAGTGACCTAGTGGCCTGGGGCCAGGAAAAGAGTCACATCTACTGGAGAGCTTCCAGTGAAATTCTGTGGGCATATTATTGGACTTCTCTCTGTTACCTGTTCATGATATAGCAGATATAACTGGGCTTCTCGTTGAAGCCAATGAAAAAGCTAACCTGTGTGTGTAGATTTTAGCTCAGGTCCAAGAGCATTTGCAGCTAATTTACATTGATGTGCTAATTCAATAATTAAAATAACCTCCTTGTTCTCCTAATTTTCATGTGATAATTTAAACATAAAATTGAAAACTTCATAGTGATTAAAAAGTTTAATCTTCACTATTTGAGCATTTTCCATGAAAAATAAAATTTCTAGTATCTTCAGAATAATCAGATTATTTTCACTGAAGAGAACCTAATGGAAAGCTCTGATTAAAAAAAAAAAAAGATTTCTTTATGTTGTATCCAAATCCATCTCTTCCTAACTTCAAACTACTGGCTTTCATCTGGTGGTTCTTCCTTCTGAGTTAGCATGCATAAATGTAAATCGCTTCTCTCCGATTTTCTTACAGATATTTTAGATATTTTTGTTTGTGGTTTTGTTTTAATTCCATCTAGTGTTTTAGCACTAGTGTTTTTCAGTCATCCTTTGTGAAGGTAGTTTTCCATTTCATGTGATGAAGTTACTCATCTAAGATCACTGAAGTTTGTCACTGTTTTTTTTCTTACACTGTGGTATGGGGAGCCGAACATGTTTCAGACAATGCTGGATTATAGTCAATACTTTTGGAGATTTTTGCCTTATCAGTCTTCTTTTAGTAACATAATTTTTTGAGGGCATCTCCCTTCCCCCATTATCTTTATATATAGTTCAGGGACACTTGCAACCATCTCTGATTGCACAGTAGCTTATCTGACCTTGTCATAAAAAAACAGCATCACATCATCTAGTAATAGTGACTGGTCCAGGATAGGCAGTTGATCCAGGCAGATCAAATGCAACTTAATCCTGGGGCTCTTTGGAAATATTGAGAGGAAAGGTCTTTCTTCCCATAAACTTGGAGCTATGTTGATTTAAGTCTGAGTTACTGAGGGGGAACCATGTGGAGAAAGTCTGTCTGCAAATGAAACCAACACAAAGGAAAGCAGAGTCAAAAGAGACTAGTTAACGATGACATCCTTTGAATCTTTCAAGCTCAGGAGGGCATGAGGGCAGCTCAGCTATAGGAAATCATATATTCTCTGTTTCTACCTAAGCCAGTTTTGGATAAATTTTTTTTAGTCCTAATTTAAACAAGAGTTAGTGGAATCAGCATAGGGTGATGAATGCTGGAGGCATAAAGCTGGAGTCCGGTTTTTAATTCTAAAATTTTCAGAATGGTAAACTTCCAGTGGAGTTCATTAATAATTGCATTCTTATAGACTGGTTGTTATTCAGAGTGTAGGCAGGGTAGCAATAATACAGCCCCTTTACCCTGCAGCTTATTAGAAACGCAGAATCTCAGCCTGCCCTTTTCCCATACCTACTGAATCAGAATCTGCATTTTTAAAAGATACCCCACAAATTTGTATGCTGTTACCATTATTTGAGAATCATTACTGTGGATCTGTTAGATCTTGCTTGGCATGCTTCTGCTTTGGGGCCTTCACACTGGCTATTGTTTCTACCTAGAATATTTTTCCCACAGGTTCATGCATAGCTAAGTCTCTTACAAGTTTTTCTCAAATTTCATCTTTCCAATGAGAGCTGTTTTTTCTACCTTCCTCCAAGTGAATGTGAATTCCTTGAAGCAAAGAGGTTTTGGGCGCTCTCTTGTGATATCCCCCAAACATCTAATGCAGGTGGCTGATCCCTAGTGCCTAATAAATATTTATTGGACAAATTGATCAAATTCTAATATCTATAAGAGCCACCAAGATTGATATATTGATATCACCTTATATTACTCTCCCCTCTCTTTTCATTCTGGTTTAGATATACTGTTTTCCTTTTTCTTCTTTAAATATACCAAACTAGTCCTGTTTAGGGATTTTCACTTGATTTTTCTTTACTCCTGCACATTCTTTAAAAAATATTTTAATGTTTATTTATTTGTATGTGAGAGAGAGAGAGAGAGAAAGAGAGAGAGAGAGAGAGAGAGAGAGAAAGGGCAGGAGGGGCAGAGAGAGGAGACACAGAATCTGAAGTAGGCTCCAGGCTGCTGTTTTACTAACAGCTTTAATGAGATATATTTCACATACCATAAAATTCAATTGCAAATTGCAAATATCAGTGTGGTCTTTAGTATATTCACAAAACTGTTCAGTGATCACCATCAATTTTAGAACATTTTCATTACTCCTAAAAAACACCTGTACCCATTATCAGTCCCTCCATATTTTCCCCTTTCCCCAGCCCCTGGCAAGCTATTTTTTTTATTTTGATTTGCCTTTTATGAGTATTTTATTTACGTAACTATATGATATGTGGACTTTTGTGACCTCTTTTATTGAACATAACATTTTTAAGATTCATCCATGTTGCGGTGTAAATCAGTACCTCATGTTTCTATGGCTAAATTTTATTCCATTGTATGAATATTCCACATTTTATTTATCAGTTCATCAGTTGATGGACATATGGGATGCTTTAACTTTTTCAACATTAAGACTAAGACTGCTTTAAACAGTGTTGTACAAGTTTTTGTGTGAAGATACGTTTTCAATTCTCGGAGGTATATATTTAGGAGTAGAATTGCTGGGTCATGAGGTAAGTATATGTTTAACAGTTTGAGAAGCCACCAGACTGTTTTCCAAAGTCCTCAAGTGAGGTATAAGGGTTCCAATTTCTCCCCATTATCACTAACACTTATTATTCTATCTTTTTAATTTTAGCCTTCATAGTATGTGTGAGATGGTTTCTGATTATAGTTTTCATTTATATTTCCCTAATGATTAGTGATGCGGTCATTGACCATTTGTGTATCTTCCTTGGAGAAGTGTCTATTTAAATATTTGATAATTTTTCAATTGGGTTTTTTTGTTTTTGCATTATTGAGTTAAGAGTTCTTTATATATTGTAATCAGATACAATATTTGAAAATATCTTTGTCACTGTGCATTCTTGATGCACATAACATTCTTGATTATGTCCTTTGAAACACAAAATTTTTTACTTATTCTTTTGCCACTTGTACTTTTAGTGTCATACATAAAAATCATTGTTTAGTCCAGGTCATGAATATCTACCCCTTTGTTTTCTTCTAATAATTTTATAGTTTTAGTTCTAACATTTAAGTCTATGATCCATTTTAAGTTAATAATTCTATATCATATCAATTAGGGGTCCAACTTCATTTTTTTGCATGTGAACTCTATTGTGCCAGATTAATTTGTTGAGGGGACTAATGTTTTTTTATTTTATTTTTCAAAAATTTTAAAGTTTATTTATTTTTGAGAGAGAGAGACAGAGCACGGGCAGGGGATGGGCAGAGAGAGAGGGAGACACAGAATCGGAAACAGGCTCCAGGCTCTGAGTTGTCAGAACAGGGCCTAATCTGATGCAAGGCTAAAACTCGAAAACAGTGAGATCATGACCTCAGCTGAAGTCAGAAGCTTAACTGACTGAGGCACCCAGGCACCCTGAGACTAATCATTTTAAAATGTATTTATTTTGAGAGAGAGCATGCACACAAGCTGGGGAGGGACCGAGAGAGGGGGCGGGGGGGAGGACGGATGGAGGGAGGGAGAGACAGAGACAAGGATAGAGAGAGGGGGAATCCCAAGCAGGTTCCAATTTGTCAGTACAGAACCTTACATGGAGTTCAAGCTCATGAACCATGAGATGATGACCTGATCTGAAATCAAGAGTTGGATGCTTTAACAGACTGAGCCACCCAGGCACCCCAGAGAAGAATAGTCTTTTCTTACTGATTCATCTTATCCTATTCAAAATTCAGTTGACCATAATGTGAAGACTTATTTTTGGACATTCAGTTCTATTCCACTGGTCTATATGTCACTCCTTTTGCCATATTGTCTTATTTTTGCTTTGTAATATTTTTGAAATTGAGATGTACGAGTACCCCAAATTAATCCCATCTTTCAAGACCCTTTTGCCTTTGTGGGACCCATGCATTTGCGTATAAGTACACTCACACACACACACACACACACACACACACACACACACACAAGTATACCTAGAATTCTGATAGAGACTGTGTTGAATCTGTAGATCAATTTTTGGACTATGGCCATTTAACATTATTAAATATTCCAATTTATGGACATAGGATTTCTTTCCATTTACTTAGATTTTCTTTAATTTCCGTAACTTTAGAAGATTTCTATGTACAAATATTGGGTTTCTTTTCTTAATATATTGTTATGTATATGTTTTTCTGATGGTATTATAAAATGGATTGTTTTCTAAATATCATTTCTTGATTGTTCATTGCTGATATGTAGAAATGCAACTGATATTTGTGTATGGATCTTGTATCCTTAAACTTTGATCAACTGATTTATTAGTTATGATACTTTAGTGATTATAGTGGTTTGAGAACATACTTTGCACATTTTTATTGAGGATTCCTTTTATGTGATAGATCACTTTTCTCTTTCTGTTTTTAATAGTTTTTATCTTAAGCTTCAAACAGTTTTACTCTGATGCATCCAAGTGTATTTCTCTGAGCTTTTCCTACATGGAGTTTATTGAATTTGTTGGTTGTCTTGATTAATTTTATTCATTAGAATTGGAAATTTTTCCAGCTATTTTTTTCTTCAAATACCCTTTCTGCCTGCCCTCCTTTTTGGGATTCCCAATGTGTACATGATGGTACACTTGAGTATGTCTCATATTTCTTTAAGGCTCTGTTCATTTTTCTTTTTTTTAAGAGGAACAGGATATCGGGGTATGGTTATTGAGTCTGAGTAATGGCTGTGACCTATCTTCAGATTCACTGATTCTTTCTTTAGTCAACTGATATCTGTTCTTGAAACTCTTTTATTAAAAATTTTTTTAAAAGTCTATTTTTGAGAGAGAAACAGCAAATAAACACAAGTGGGAGAGGGGCATATAGAGAGGGAGACACAGAATCTGAAGCAGCTCCAGGCTCTGAGCTGTCAGCACTCACGAATGTGAGATCATGACCTGAGCCAAAGTTGGTCACTTAACTGCCTAAGCTACCCAGGTGTCCCTGTTCTTGATACTCTTTAGTGAATTTTTCTTTCAGTTATTGTATTTTTCACTCTAGAACTTTTGTTTTCTTTTTATTGATATTCCCTATGTAATGCCCATACTTTCATTTAATTCTTTAGATATGCCTTTCTTTATTTCTTTAAGCATATTTCTTTTTCTGTGTATTCCCCATACTTTACTATTTCTTTGTAAGTATAGGAATTTTAAAATTTAAATTAATGTGAGTGCCTGGGTGGCTCAGTCAGTTAAGTGTCCAACTTCGACTCAGGTCATGATCTCATGATTTGTGAGCTCATGCGGGCTCTGTGCTGACAGTGCAGAGCCTTCTTGGAATTCTCTATTTCTCCCTCTCTCTCTCTCTACCCCTCCCCGATTTGCACTTTCTCTATCAAAATAAATAAATAAACTTTAAAAAGTAATAAATATAAAATTCAAGTTAATGTTGCAATCCTGGAAATCAAATTCCCTCTCTTCCCAGGGTTTATTGTTGTTTCCATTTCTTGCTGTTGCAGCTGGTGATGATAGTTTAGTAACCTTCTAGTACTAATGTTTTAAAATCTATATTCCTTATCTTATGTGTCCACTGATATCTCTGCTTAGTTAACTTAGAGGTCCGCTAATAATTGGACAGAAATTTTTTTCAAAAGCCTTTAAATCAATAGTTATTTGAGGGGTACCTGGGTGGCTCAGTTGGTTCAGCATCTGACTTTAGCTCAGATCATGATCTCATAGTTTGTGAGTGCAAGCCCAGCATCTAGTTCTGTACTGACACCTCAGCCTGGAGCCTGCTTTGGATTCTGTATCTCCCTCTCTCTGCCCCTCCCTCACTTGTTCTCTCTGTCTCTCCCTCTCTGTGCCCCCCCTTCTCTCTCAAAAATAAACATTAAAAATTAAATATATATATATTTATTTTTATATATAGTTGTTTGAGACTGAAAAGACTTCCTCTGGCATTAAATACAATTTTAATGTTTTATCAAACAGTTTGTAACTTTGCTTTACCTTTTATTTCCTGCTTACACAGGGCTCACAGTCAGCCTGAGATAAGAGGTTAGGTTTTCTGAGATTTCTTTTAGAGATGGAAAATCTGTGAATATGTACATTTCTAGCTTCCAAGAAATATATTTAAATTTTCAAAAGCTCTGATAGACATCTCATTCCCCAGTTTTTTATTTTAAGTTTTTTGATCAACCTAGTCTTAGACCCAACTAGAATCTTCACCTCAGTTTGATGCAATATTAAACAATTGCTGCTGATTGTTTATACCAAACATTCTGGGAATATGGCTGTTTGCTCAGTATGAACTCTTAGTCACGTCAAAGGCAAACCCTGCTTTTCCAGAGAGCTGCCAGAGAGATGGGGATGGGGCTTCGTGAGAGATCAAACATGTTTTGACTTCCTTATTGCAGTTACACATTATTTTTACAATTTTCATGGGTTTGATGTTGATGTTGTTCCTCAGGGCTGAGAGCTGAGTAGAGGGTATAATAATATTTCAAGTTAAAACACAGCAAAGTTTATTGATCCTACTGACATTCAGCTATTTTTCTTGAAAAAAGACTCACGTGATTGTTGAAAACCTTAGTTAATTGACAGAGTTCTGAAAAATTTGATTTTGACTCTGTTTTGGGGGAGGGGCAGAGAGAGAGAGAGAGAGAGAGAGAGAGAATCCCAAGCAGTTTCCCTGCACAGTCGGTGTGCAGAGTCTGATGTGGGGCTCAAACTCACAAAACCGTGAGATCATGATGTGAGCCAAAATCGAGAGCTGGTCACTTGACCAATTGAACCACCCAGGTGCCCCTACCCTAATTATTTTTAAAATGCTCAACAGTCACGTGGGGCTGGTGGCTACCTTATTAGGCAGTGATGACAATGGGTCATTTTAATTACCACAGAATCTTTTACTAGACAGAGCTGTTCAAAAATATTACTTTGTTGCCCATCATTTAATTGTTTGGATAGTAAAACTGGTAGTTCTAGGGGGTAGTTCTTTACTCTTCTGACTTCCCAAGTCTATTAACATCTGGGTTTCTCAGCTGTCAGCTCAGGGCAGCCACCAACTTCATCTCTGACAATGTAAGGGATAGAATGAAAAGATCTCTGAATTACTTTATAGTTTGGCTACCGTTGAGTATTAACATTATTGCAGTATTGAAATAAAATTAGAAAGTGACTTGAATCTTAAATTTAGAAGGCCTTGAATGCAGAAATTAGGAGTTCAGGCATGTAATTCCCATTTGCCTGTTTATAATGATAGGTGACCATTAGTAGTCACCTACTGTGTTGTGTTCAAAGAGAATCTCAGGTGACATCAAGGCTTTGTAGAATACTTTCGCACAGGATGTGTAAGTGGTGCTGTATTTGCTACTTGTTCATTGTATTCAAAGTCTGCTGTATACAGGTGGGAGAAATCACAGGGTTCTCTTAAATTTTCAAAGGCTTTTCATATTAATGATCTCATTTTATCTTCACAGCAACTTTGGTAACTGGTTGTATTATCTGTAATTTTACATGTGGACACTGACAGAGAGGTTAATTAGCTAGTCCACAAACATAGAGTTACATATGGGGGGAGTTGTTTTGTAGCATATGTTGGCTAGCTTCCAGCCTTTAAAATATAAAAGGCAGCACACTGTATAATTTGCTACATGCATGTCAGAATAATACGTCACTTCGTTTGAAGCTGTAGTATAATCAAATACCCACCATTTTTTAGTTACAATATCTATCAGCTTATTTTTAAAAACTTATAATCCTTATTAAATTCTAAGATACATCCAGATTTCAGAAACAAAAAAAATGTGACAATATAAAGGGGTAGCAATTTTCAAAGTCAAAGAAGATAATAGATGCTTTTTTTCCTGATTGGGATCAAGATAGTATATTCATGTGGTGCCAGTTGAATTCTCTGGGAAATACACGGGAACATTTTTTAGGAATTTAGACTTTTACTAGATAGTAACACCTATGAAATAAAACAGGAGGAAGCACAATTGAATAGGAAGAGTCATCATGTCATATCTATGGCGTGAGTAGGGCCATTTAGGGACCCTGTGAGCTCCTTGAGAATCTCTAAGACTTGCTTTGGGTGGAAATGAGTAGGCCTTTGTGGCACCACTTTGATTAGTCATTAAGTGAGGCCATCCTTGGAAAAGTGTAACCTTAGTTCAAAAATTGAAGCCAACTATGAAAAAGTTAACAGCTAGAGACTGGCTGATAGCCACATTCCTGGAAACTGGACAGTGAAGGAGAATCTTGAAGGACAATCTGAGTGATATATGTTCATGTCTGCCACACAAATCTACCACAAAATCCTATTTTTAAGCATACATAAATCATTACACTGTGGAATTTGTATATTCTATATAGTCACAAATATTCAGGCAATTCATCACAATATGTGCTTCTTTGATTACAGATAACAAAAATCAGTATTTTCTGGCAAGGTTTTCTGGAAACTCAAAATTAAGTAGATAGGTATTTATGCATTTACAATCTGATGTTAATTACCTAAATGTTTGAATCTTCTCAACTTTGGTCACAGAACTTAATTTATATTCAGCAGGCCATATTCCCTGATAAAAATTGGAGACAAAGTAGCAAAAATTAGCATATTTCAGTGAATGTAAGCCATTCCTAATTGTAAGATGCAGCAGTACCTACTACTGAAGGAAATCCCCAAGTAAGCAAGGATATAATTGTATCTTATGACATTTATTATAAGATGTAATGAGATTTCAAATATCTCAAAATGAGAAAATGTTTTTTTTGTTATATTCCCATTGGTGGCGTTGTCTCAGAAAGAACCAATATTCATTCATTCTTCTGCCTAGAAGAAACTCAATGATATATTGGAGATTCTGGCTTATGTGCAATTCAGAACTCTACACTCTTACTTTCCTTTCCTCCAACTACACTTGCTGTGGCCCTTTTCTTATTTTCTTGCTTCCCATTTTGTAAAGCCTTGGTCATTAAATATTTCTGCTCTGTTATTAGTCAGCATAAGCTAATCATAGCTTTCTAAATAAAGATTTATTTTTTACCCATAGTAAATATCTATGGCATGAGTAGGGCCACTTAGGGACCCAGGCTGATAGAAAATATACCATCTAGTAATGGAAACATCTTAACATGTTACTTCCAGAGGAAGATGGGGTTCTCCTCTTGTCGACCAAAGTGGTACTTTTCCTACTCAGTACGTTCACCAAATAGCTAAGTAATGAAACAGTATGTGAGGGCAAGTAGGTAATTCAATGGATAGAGAATGGAGAAGGGAAGCTCATATTTCAAAGGCACTCTCTCCCAGATTAGATCTCATGATAACGATTTTATGGGGTTATTGTAATTAAGAGGCTGGTAAGCAAGCTGACTTCAAAGATTTTGGGAAGGGGGAGGAAGTTTCTCAGGATCCAAGTGCCAGCTCTTTTCTTTCCTTAAATAGGCACAGTTGTATCTGTTATGGCACTGGTGGGTGTGCCTTCTGTTACTACAATTAGAGGACTAGGCTCTCAAGGTCATCTGGAGGGTTAGCAGGGCATCTGAACTGGATCATACTGGGGGTTTGTTTGGAGCCTGTGACTTCTGGGATCTGGCCTTAGTTTCTGGTGACAAGCAGCACCAGTAAGCAGGGTAGAAAACTGGATTACTGTGGTTTGTTAGCAAGTCCCTGGTGACATTTCTCTCAGACAAGAAGGCAAGTATTACTTCAGCTTCCATTTGATTCTTAGAAATGTCAGATGGCCTCGCCTGAATGCAAAGGGCCCAAGAATCAAATAAGGGAAGAATTGTGTCAAATAATTGGAAGAATATACCTGCATCTCTACTACAATACTAACATCATTATAACTCATTTACATCTCATTATAATTATTGAATAGTGTCTTCCAGAGATTTCAGGCCTTAGAACATAGAGATGACATCGTTCCTCACAGCTGGTCTCCTCGTAAAACGTATAGCTAAGCAGCACCTGGGTGACTTAGCTAAGCATCCAACTCTTGATTTCAGTTGGGGTCATGGTCTACACAGCTGTGAGATTAAGTATCAGGCTCCACACTGGGCATGAAGCCTGCTTAAGATTCTCTCTCTCCCTCTCCCTTTGCCCCTTCCCCACACATAGTTGCTCTCGAAAGAAAGAAAGAAAGGAAGGAAGAAAGGAAGGAAGGAAGGAAGGAAGGAAGGAAGGAAGGAAGGAAGGAAGGAAGGAAGGAAGGAAGGAAAGAAGGAAGACATCGCTAATTTACAAATTTGAAACATACCACTGAAATCTACTCTTACATTGTTATTTTGTGGATCGATACTTTCTGCTCTTGGTACATTTCCTGTCCTTTACATCTAATTTAATATTTTCTAACAGTCTCCTTATTAAGACTGGATCTAGTGTACAATTATACTTTTATTTCAAAAACACTTGAATTAAGCTCTTTTATGTCTCTTTCAAATCCCTACTTGCTAATTGATATGGTTACATTTGGTATTGACCAAATTCTGAGTGTAATGCTTAAAGAATCCAAGTTGTTTAATACAAAATATAATACTTTGATCATACTGCAATATGTAAGAGGACACTTCCTCTAATGTATTAATTAAAATTGGTCTTAGTGACTGTAATAGACTTACTGCCCTCATCATTAATTCTGTGATCTATAAATTATAATTGTGGTGAACAGAAATATTTTCTACTATTATTTACCAGTGTTTTTCATTGTAACTGTCAAGTCTAAAATGTAATTCTTAACAGATAAGTGAGCAGGAAAACTGACAATATGTTAATGAGGACTTTCTGCGTACTTATTGCCTTAAACAGTGGACTGGGTTATGTCTTACTGCATTATATTTTGTAGTCTGGTTGACCACCTTAAAAAAATGTCAACAATAAGTTAAAAAATTGTCTGGTAAATCTCTTTGAACTAATAGTAAAACTCTTATAATTCCTTCAGCAAAAATACATTCAAATTTTTGTTAAATTGTGGGAAGCAAATCATTTTATTTATTTATTTTTTCAAAGTTAAGTTACATTTTTTTAATGTTTATTTTTGAGAGAGAGAAAGAGAGTCAGAACATGAGTGGGGGGGGGGGGGGGCAGTGCACAGAGAGAAAGAGGAAGATACAGAATCTTAAGCAGGCTCCAGGCTCTGGCTGTCAGCACAGAGCCTGACTCAGGGCTCAAACTCACAAGCTGTGAGTGAGATCGTGACCTGAGCTCAAGTCAGCTGTTTAACCCATTGGACCACTCAGGTACCCAGGAAGCAAATCATTTTAATTTGAAAATGAAGTAGAAACTGCATTGACCTCTTTTTTATTTTTTATATTTTTGCATTACAGAAGTTTCAACATTGTAATGTTATACAACATTGTTAGGATACAACATTGTCATTTGACATCTGTATCCTAGAAAGAGATCACTCCCAAGAGTCTAGTTACTCTTGCCTTAAACAGTGTAACCTGTAAGAACCAGTGATTGAAACTCCAACCACCAACGAAAACAGAAATAAAACAATAATTAGAAATATTATATCTTTATTCATTTACTCTAACATGTTTTAATAAGAAAAGCTCTTGGAAGCAAGAAGCCTTTTTATTTGAATACTTTGTTCACATATTGGTGAATTGAAGCATAATGAATTATAATGCCAAGCATATCTAGATTCAAATTTCAGATCCCAGAGTTGTGCAATTTAGGAAAGTCACTTGATTTCTTTTTTTTTCTCTAAGTTTTCATATATTTTAATTTGTAGTGTGAATAAGATCTAACTGTAAAGAGTTTTTATGAAGATTAATTTGGACATGTTTTTAAAAAAAGAGTGACACAAAATCAGTTTGGGATAAACTTCCCTTGCTTGCCTTGCATTCTACATGGGGATTAGGAATTCATGCCTACGTTATAATTCTGTAGCACTTGCATTTGTAGAGCACTCTAGAGAAAGAAAAGGAATGGAGTGGGTCTTCAGACACATAATAAATGTAAACAAAAGTTGGCAAATGTTGTCTAATTCAAAAAGGAATCATGTAAAAAAAAGGAACCTTGCAAATGCAGAACCCATGAAATAAGCTGAATGCTAAGGTCTCATTATTATTTGACCTTTTCTAATTATTACTCAGATTTATTGGTGTTTACTAGAAATGCTGCTATATGCAAATGACATTATATACTTGTAAACCTATAAAATGTTATCAAAACCTACAAGCCTTTTAACTTCTTGTGCAGAAATATCCATTCATGTAATTCACAATTCTGCAAATATTCATTGAGCACTTTTGTTCCAGGTAAGAAAACTAAATATTGTGGTTTTTTAAAATGTTTATTGATTAATTTTGAAAGAGAGAGAGAGTGAGTGGGTGAGGGGCAGACAGGGAGGGAGAGAGAATCCCAAGCAGACTCCTTTGCTGTCAGCAAGGAGCCCAATGTGGGACTCGATCTCAGGAACTTGTGATATCATGACCTAGCCAGAAATAAGAGTTGTTTGCTTAACCAGTTGAGCCACCCAGGCACACCAAAACATTCTTATTAGGTGTTAGAAGGTTGGATGATATTGTTTCAAAACTATTAGCTCAGACAGTGATTCTATGGACACAAAAAAATCATTCATCATTCCCTTTAGCAATCCATTTTAACTAAAGGAGTGTTATTATATCATGGCCAACTACTCACATCTGATTTATGAGTACTAGGCAAATGGCAAAGGTTTTTGTTCCTATAGTTAATGTGAACATTTATGAAGTATATCTTCAAGTTCTACTACCCCTGTATTTAGTATAATATTTGTAACAGATTGGAATAGTAACCTTACTCATTTAAAAATTAAGTTGTGGTTTGGGGCGCGTGGGTGGCTCAGTCAGTTGAATCTCAGACTTTAACTCAGGTCACAGTCTCACAGCTCATGAGCTTGAGCCCCGCCAGTGGACTCTGTGCTGACAGCCCAGAGCCTGAGGTCTGCTTCAGATTCTGTATCTACCCCTCTCTCTCTCTGCCCCTCTCCCATTCGCTCTCTCTCTCTCTCTCAAAAATAAATAAAAACATTTAAAAATAAATAAATAATCAATTAATTAATTAAATTATGGTTTTACTAAACCTGGAAATTAAGTTAAACAACATATAGAATAAAATAGTTTAATTATCTAAGAAAAGCATATATTGAAAAACCCTGATTCTTCAATGTCAAGTAACTTAAATATTTCCTTGTTTAGAAAAGATATATTCACATGGACCTTATTTTATCTGTGTTAGAAAGCATTACAGTATAGTTTTTGATAACACATTTTTAATTTGGTTTGGTAGAACAGAATTCAATTCTGGAGCATATTGCTTAAATTAACTATCAGTTTTCCATCTTTAAAATGCAACTATTAAAAGGTTTTTGTGGAAATCAAATTATATAATTGATTTAAGATGTATAAAACGTTATTTGGAACACATTTGGGAAGGATTTGATAAGCAGTAGATTTTGATGCTTTTATCTAGTATTTCATACTGTCAATTATTTTATATTCTTAATTTAGTTTTCAGCCTATTTAAAGGGCAACCCTATTGCATTGGTATTAGAAATTGTTTCTGTAAAAGGGTAAAGGTGATAATAATCATTGCCTATTCTTAAATGTGGTCAATGTGCCCATTTACCTCAGATAAGACAGAATTACTTTTTTATTTGTTCTTTTTTCTTTTTCCATTAGTAAGCTTTAAGACATAGTAACTGATGCCTCATTAGGACAAGATTTTTAAGGACTGTATTTGTCTTTTTACATACAAAATTAGGGGAAATTGAACTTCTTATGCATTTCATTTTCTGTTTGTTTACAGTATTTCCTACACTAAGTCAGCTTTTATTACATAAGAAAAAGGATTAAGAATGCAAACTCATTACAATTATATTCAGAAGCCTATAACTCCTATTCTGCACTGGTAAAATTTCTCTTTATCAAAAAAAAAAAAAAAGTTTGTCCTTCTCCTATAGCCCTGGCATTCTCCGGAAATCATCTGTTTTCCCTCTAGAGGGGGACCTGAGATCCCCTAGTCTAGACGACTCTGCCTGACAACAGCATTTAGCAGACCTGGAGCAGCAACATAACTCTGTCTCCTGAATCAACTGACTTTAGACACAAGAGAGGATTGTGATTAGATAGTGAAATTGATTGATTCATCTCATAGTACTTAACTTCATGATAGAATGCCAAGAGCTCTAGCAGTCAAAATTTCTCTTCCCTGCCTGGCGAGTAATTTGCTGAGTCAACTCAGAAGTCTGAAATTCTAGATTCAAGGGAAGAGTTTCTAATTAGATGTCCTCCTGAAATATAAGGAAAAGAAGGAGGGATTTGAATAAATAGGACAAAGATGACTGCTACTGAGTGTTAATTCTCTGAGTTGTTATAATGCATTTCATGCTATCGATGATAAATAACTTCTGTAGTTATAAAATATCTTGAGTCCTAATTCCAGATATTGGTGAAGTGTTTTAGTTATGTAGATGAGTGCAATTCAGCTTTAGAGTGACATTAATAAGTTTGGAAAGCTGTGTTTTTGAATGAACAGATGAAATATTAAATATTTGGAAAGCTATTAACAAGAAAATACATGCTGTACTTCCATATTAGAAACGTGAAATGCATGGACAAAAAATGTACTGTAGACATTTCCTACACAGAATAATATTACTTGTCAAATATTACAAAGTAGCAATTTCCTACAGACGGAGATCTCCCATTTTTAAAGTAATGATGATTATTCTTAGAATATTAACACTTGCCCATTGTGTAAGAATCAAAAAGAGAAAAGAGCACATGCTTTAAAAAATGTACAAGAATAATGAAATATCTCAATTTCTATTTTATTCATCTAAAACCACAAATGTTTCCTATCACAGATAAATCTATAGAAGACTAAGGAAGAATGATCGCATGTGAACTACGATGGCTATTTTTGAGAATGGAAAAAGTACTGGATATTGCAATTATGTTTAAAAGGAGAAATATTTACTTAAGGGAATAGTTAAGAAATTTTGAACCCCATGGAAAAGTATCTGAAATGACTGATGTAATTTTTGAATTATGAAGTAAACTCCAAGAACTATTTTATAGTACTGTGCAAAAGGGAAAAAAAAACGAAGGAGAAGGATACGTTTATTTTAAATTATTTTTGTTACACCATTTACTCATTTGCAAATATTAGTGATCATGATAATTTTGAACAAATGCAAGCTTTTATCATTCTTTACACTTTAAATAGTGCTATCTTTTCATGAATCAAAAGATACGACATCTAACTAGACAAAAGCCAAAGAAAAACACCATCTTGGAGGAATCTCCAAATGGTACTATCAAAGTGTGACTTAGAAATGAGTTCAAATGGAGTTAGCCTAGGAGGAGTATAAAAAGCTGTGGGTTCCTTGAAAACTTGAAACCCTTTTTAGGATCACAAATGCAGTTAGTTCACACAGAGATAAATAGCACTGACTAAATTGTGGCAGATATTAATGAGGTCGTGTTGTGTGCTGGTAGCATAGAATGATGTGTATTGTCATTTCAAAAACCTAAATTTTGAAATAGTCTTTCACAAAAGTTTGTATGAGCAATCCACCCTTTTACACTTTAATATATTTTATAATTTTCAATTCAGTTTTTCCCTCTCCCATAATAACTCTGATAAGGAAGTGATACAGAAAAAGAACATGCATTGATGTTTGCTTCAAGGGTGTCGTCTGGGGATCCAGTTTCCTGCACCTTTCTGTGCACCCAGTTGACACACCCAAGAAGGTGCCTCAGAAGGCTGGGGGAAACAGATCCTGCGAGGTGTCCTAACTTCAGAAACCCACATCTATCTGTTATTGGTGTATCCAATGCCTATTTTACAAAAATCCCACGTGGAAAATATTCACAAGTTGAAAATTTCCCACTCCTCACTAAAAGTATGTCCAAAAAAGAAAATGAAATGTTAATATTCTTTTTAAAAATTTTTTAATGTTTATTTTTGAGAGACAGAGAGAGAGAGAGGGAGAGAGAGGGAGGGAGAGAGAGAGAGAGAGAGAGAGAGAGAGAGAGAGAGAGAGGCAGCATGAGTAGGAAAGGGGCAAAGAGAGAGGGAGACACAGAATCTGAAGCAGGCTCCTGGCTCTGAGCTGTCAGCACAGAGCCTGATGTGAGGCTTTAACTCACAAACCTCGAGATCATGAACTTAGCTGAAGTTGGACGCTTAACTGACTGAGCCACTCAGGTGTCCTGAAATGTTAATATTCTAAGGAAAAAGAAAAGTCAGATTGTATAGGCAGAACCATACTTACATAAATCTTGGCAGTGAGAAAATAACATAAAAGGCACTATACCAAGAGAATCAAGTAAGAAAACTATAGGCCAAGATAGTGAGCCATGTGTGTGTTTGCCATTTTGTCTAGGCCATTGGATAATTTACCTTAATTCTGTCTATGAAGATATCTTCTTAAAATTTTGCTCTTTAAATACTTGCCACAATGAAAAGTCAATAGTGCCAGCAATGACTATAGTGTAAAAAGTCTTGAACATTAAAACATTTGAAAGACAGTTATTTGCTTTGTTCTCCACAGAGGAGATATGAGGACAGTCCCACTAAGAAATTATTTAAACATATGAATGATTCCTACATAAACACATAATTACCTAATACCATATTTGTGACCAATAAAAAGACCTCTGGTATCTTAATTGTTTTTATAAACTTATCTGACAGAACAGATGTAGATAAATTATTGGGAATAATTTAGGCATGTGACACTTGGCCTAAGAGATTTGGAAGCATCCCAAGTGGAAACTGTATAGCTGTTAATAAATTGTGTAATATGATAACACATCATGTGGCATAACTAGTGGACTGATCGCCTGTATGCTTTCTAATGAAGCATTTTAGATTGCAGGAACTATCAAACTAATAACCTCCCTTCCATACTTAGAAACTTGATACCCCTATCACGGAGGTTGATGGTAAGGGTTGAGACTTGGAAGAATATTTAGGGGAGTCTTCTGTGACGATAATTCTGTGATGATTGTATTAGACAGGATTAAAGGACTAGGAAATATTATCTGCTTTTTGAAATGAAACTTGTACAACAAAGTTTCATTTAAAAATTATGGATTCATTGGGGTGCCTGAATGGTTCAGTCAATTGAGTGTCTGAGTCTTGATTTTGGCTCCGGTCATGAACTCACAGTCTGTGAGTTTGAGCCCCATCTTAGACTCTGCACTAACAGGGTAGAGCTGCTTGGGATTCTCTGTCTCCTTCCCCTCTTCTAAAATAAATAAATAAACATTTAAAAAACTAAACAAATATTAAGGATTCATGAATTAAAGGAACTTCATTTTTCCAGATTTAGTCTTAGAATCAGGAAACCCATGGTGTGAGTTCACTCAATCATATTATTCAGTGTTTCAAAATTCCTACCCAAAAGTAAATATTTTATCACTTACATTTTGTTTTTATCATAGAATTTTCCAACATTCATATAAAGCAAGGAAATATAAATCTTTATTGACCTTCAAGATCACAGTCTTCTCTAAAATCCAGTGTTTCTTGGGGCGCCTGGGTGGCTCAGTCAGTTGAGCGTCTGGCTTCTCACGGTTTGTGGTCTCAAGCCCCACATCAGGCTCTGTGCTGACAGCTCAGAGCCTGGAGCCCATCTTCAGATTCTGTGTCTCCCTCTCTCTCTGACCCTTCCCTGCTCACACTGTCTCTCTCTCTCTCTCTCTCTCTCAAAAATAAATGAAACATTAAAAAATTTTTTTTAATCCAGCGTTTCTATAACATAGCTTATAACTAAAACCATACAAAGTGTTTGTTAAAGTACTGTTCTTCAGTCTCTGGAGACTGTGTTTCAGCAGTTCTGAGTTCGACTCAGGAACCTGTAGCTGTGATGCACCCACAAAGTTCCAGGTGATTAGTCAAGTTTTGAAAACTCTGCTCTACATCATGGAAACATATTACTTATTGAACAGTGACCTGTAAATATTTTTGAGCACATGAAGAGAGTGAGGATAAACACAATATTGACCAATAAGGTAACTGTTTCTGTAAAAATAATATTTCTATGCATATAATATGTAGACTCTGTATAATCTTTTATAACCCTTTATAAGTAGGTTAAAAATATCCAATTCAATGTGCTACAATATTTAGAAAGAAAAAAAAAATAGGTGACCATAGGGGCACCTGAGTGGCTCAGTTGGTTAAGCATCCAACTTTGGCTCCTGTCATGATATCATGGTTCGCAGGTTCGAGCCCTGCATCAGGCTCTGAGCACAGCTCGGAGCCTGGAAACTGCTTCAGATTCTGTATCTCTTTCTCTGCCCCTCTCCTGCTTGTGCTCTCTCTCTCTCAAAAATAGATAAATAAACATTTTTTAAAAGATTGACCATAGATAGGGACCACCATCAAACACTTACTGAAAATAAGCACAGTGTTTTTTTTCTTTCCTTAAACTTGCATATTACTGAGATAAGGCCACACCAGGCATGCTGCTTGGATCTTATCAATCAAAGTACACAGAATGGATCTGGAAAGTGTATGGAGGTGATAAACCAAAATCAAAAAAAGCACAGTAGAAATGCAAAGGATGTGACCTCTCAGTGAGGACAGGGCGAAAGTTTAGGACCCTTGTGTCTTGAAATAGTGCAATAGAAATGTGGTTGGGTCATATAATATAAAAGAATTAAGAGGTAGGACCTTAAAACATGAAAAAGTCTAAGACCTCAAACTGGAAGCAATATATTACACACCAGGTAGTAAACTCAAGAAGACGTTTTACTCAGGAGAATGGTATGCACTGAAGTTATAGTTACAGGAGAAAGGTTTAGGAGCTTTGAGGGTGAAACATCTAGTGTGAATTCACACTGCTAATATGGAGAAAATACCCTTATTCTGACCTGAAACCAAAGCCCTCTACATGTCCTATACCCCACTTCCTTATTCTCTCAGATCAGAGGCATTCTAAATATTTCTCATCCTTTCTCTCTCAGTTTTTTTCACAATATATATTTCATTTCTGTCAGTACGTGACCATGTTATTCTTTTGCTTACATTAAAAAAAAACACTTTTCTACATATTAATTTCTTTAGACTATCATTTCATTTTCCATGACCCTTAAGAGAAAATTTTGAGAGAAAAATTAATAAGAAGTAAAGAAGGTAGAAAGAAACTTTTGGAGGTGATGGATATATTTTTGACCTTCACTGTGGTGAGTTCAACCTTATACTCTTCTCTCCAAGCCCATCAAATTCTATACATTAAATATGCAGCTCTTTGAATGTCAATTGTACTTCAATAAAGTGGTTTAAAAAAGAAACAAAAAGGAGCTATCTAAATTTACTATCATTCTAATAAACATTTTAAAATAGGTATACATGCAGAAGGGTATACATGCATGGTGGGTGTTCATCCCAATCACTGGCTTTCACAAAGCAAACATGGGAGAAGGATAAGCACTACCCAGATTAGGTAGGCAAAACAAAAAAGTCCTACTTCACCCTGCAAAACCCTACTCCTGTACCATCCCAGGTACAATTCACTCTTTGTTCTTTTAAGTAACTGTGTATTCCATCAATAAGCTTTCCTATTTATAAATATCACACATACATGGAATATTATAGCAATTAGATTTTTTTTCATTTAGCAATTCTAGAGATGTGTGATGATACGTCATTGACATTATACTTTATATCTTTATGACAGAACCCTAGAGACTTTTCATAATTGCATTGGCCATTTGAATATCTTTTGTGAAGTAATTAAGTAGGTCTTACTCATTTGTAATGACAGCTTATTTTCTGTTTATTGAGCGTTTCTATAGCCGTTTCTATATCTTCTGGATACAAGTTTTGAGTCAATCATTTGATTGCAGATATCTTCTCTAATCTGTGGCTTGCCTTTTAACTCTCTTAATGGTATGTTTGAATAAGTAAAACTCTTAAATTTTATTAAGCTCATGTCCCAACTATTTAGAATCCTCTTAAAAAACTTTTGCTACCCAGTGATTATAAAGACATTTGGTTATGTTATCTTCTGTAATCTTTATTGTTTTACTTATCACATATAAATGTACCTCAAATTGATATTTTTGTGGATTTTGGAAGGAGAAGCTCAAGATTATTTTTTAATGGCTGTTTAATTCAGCTCAATTTATTGAAATGACTGTCATTCTCTCATTACTCTGTGGGACCAACTTTGGCAGAAATCTTGTGTGGATGTATGTTTAAGTCAGTTTCTGAACTCTATTTCGGTTATAACTCTGTTCGTACTGCCTTGTGACATTACTAAACTGACATAACTAATATTTTGTAAAACATCTTGGTATCTGATTGGAAAAGCTTTCTAGTTCTGCTCTTTCTTTCTTTCTTTTTTTTTTTTTTCATTATCTTACTGTGTGGTCTTGGTCCCTTCCATTTGCATATAAATTTTAGATTTGACTTGTCAGTTTCTCTAAAAAACAAACCATCAACTTTTTGATTTCTTTTAAAAAAGTTCTAAAATTGAGGGTGAGATTACATTAATCTGTAGATCAATTTGAGAGGAATTCTTTATACAATTGAGTCTTCAGTGTATAAACATGAACTATTTAGGTCTTACCTTTTGCTCAATAACATTATACAGTTATCTATGTAGAGATATACACGATTTTTACTATATTCCTTTCTAAAAATTTATGGGTTTTCTATGGTATATTTTTATTTAAAATAAATTTAATTCCTTAATTGCTTATTTCTAGTAAATGGAACTGCACTTTCTTTTGTATAGTTCATTATATATATTGACATAAGTCTCTAGGAGGCTAAGGTTTTTATGAGCTGACTGTAATATTTGTCTGTGGAAGAAAAAAGTATCTTGGAGGAGACAGAGTCCATCCAGAGAGAAACTAGACGGTTCTTTTTATCATTTATTCTCTGATTCTTCTTTCAGTTGTCCATTTCTCTAGAAGTCATTTTAGTATTTCATTATAAACATTAAGAACAACTCTGAGTTTGGCCCACATACAACCCTCTTATAGACATCAAAAGCAAAGAACACTGTTTTATGTGTTGCTGCCACTGACTAATTTTAATCCTTCTGAATTATTAGAGGCTTTTTTTCATTAGCACAATAGAGACTCAGTGTCTATGCAAATTGGGAAGCAGTTTAGGTTGTAGTGAAATAATATTTACTAATGAAGATCACTGACAAAGAAGACTCCTTGATGTGAAATTCAAAGGTGACTGTGGAAATTGCTCTGTTCTGTGAGATGCATACTTAAAACACATTGTGCTATTGTGCTTTGGTTATGCATGGTATTATGGCATGCAGACTTAAGAGTGGAAAATAAAATTTATAAAATGATACATAAAATGAGAGAAAAATCTAATTTCTATGGGCAACAAAAACAGATTATGCTATGCAGTCACTGCTATTGGTATTGTAATAGCAAGAGAAAAATCCCGCCATTCTAGCAAGAAATGAGCAGGCAGCTATTAAAAATTGAGTGTGAATCCCCTCCAAGATGAAACAGTCTAATTCAGTCTCTGGTGGCCTCTACTGAAGAGGAGCCAGACAATCACAAAGGAAATAGGAAAGGAAAACAGAAGAACCATGGAATAATTAAAGTATTTTGAAGAAACACATAGAAAAACAATGCCCTATTTCTGCTTTGAAAAAGAAAATAAGCACGCCTGGGTGTGTCAGTCAGTTGAGCGTCAGACCTCAACTCAGGTCATGATCTCATGACTTGTGACAAGCCCTGTGTCGGGATCTGTGCTGATAGCTCAGAGCCTGGATCCTACTTCAGATTCTGTGTCTCCCTCTCTCTGCCCCTCCCCTGCTCATGCTTTGTTTCTTTCTTTCTTAAAAACAAACACTGAAAAAAAGAAGAAAATAATATTTAAAAACCCTCTTATAGATATGCAAATACAGTTTTAACAAATTGTGTCAATTGCTTTAAGTCTCTAATACTTGTTTATAGTGTGTATATATTTGTTTATTATAAATCACAAAAATGTAAGAAGTGTTTTCGTTTGAATAGAGAGATACATTTGGGAGATTATAGAAGATGAAGATTTAGAGTGGAAGCAGAAACAGTAGGATTTTGTTAATTTAGTACCATCATTGCATACCTAGCATGTGCCTGACTCTTGGATAGGTCCTTATTTATCCTCTACACAAATCCTTTGAATGTGCATTTTCATACCATCCCATATATGAACATACTGATACTCAGTGATATTAAGTGATATGACAAGAGTCATGTACAGTAGGTAATGAAAGTCAGATTCAACCCACACTTCTGAAACCATGATTTTCTTTTTCCATAATACAGAAACCTGTTGTATTGTTCTTCTTTCTTCAAAAGGTAAATGTTAGTGTATAAACACGGGCCACATACTACCAAATGCTTTTATAGACCTGGAACAGGATTTGGAGGATGAAGAGTCTTTTTGACATGAGCAATATTATTAATAGTAAAGTCCTAATCAATTTAATCCTTTTATTCAGTGTAAATGAAGGGTCACATGTGTTGTAACATGCAATAAATCAGGAATGAAATGTGTCCCTGAATTGCTTCTGGAGTTATAATGTAAGTAAGATAAAATATTTCATAAATGAAAAGAGATGCAATTTTCAGGGTATGTTTTATAGTAACAGTTCTTAGGTTGACATACAAAAAACATGTGGCATTTCCCTTTGTACCTATTTTCCTACAACTCTTGTGCCCTTCTGTCAAAACATTTTATTATTCACCTTTGCAAATCATGTCACAAATGATGTAAACAATTATCCAGGACATGTCTAGGATGAAAGTTGAATACAGAAACAAATTTTCCTCTGCTTTCATTGTTTCCATATTAAACACCAGTGGTCAACAAACTGTGTAAAGTCGTCACCATTAGAGAATTTTATAGGAATAGGGATTTTATTTCTTAATTTTAAAACTAGTAACTAACCACACTTGTATGTAGTCCTAATCTCTATTGCAAAAGGAAGTAGTAAAAAGTGCCAGCGCAGTTGGCACTTAACAATTAGGAATCTCACTGACTTACTGAGTTTTTTTTTCTTTAATATTGAAAAGAGAAGAGGGAGAATTTAAACAGAGTCAATCACAAGTGATTGTTTACTAAACCCTCTGATACATTAAAAGACTATGATCCATTATCAGAAATAATATGAAAAAAATCCAAACAAGTAATTATTGGAACATCTTCAATATCCAGGACATAATTAGTGAGTTGGCGACTGGCCTCAACACCCAGAGCCGTATTTCTTCTTTTAGGTCTTCTAATCTGTTCGGAAGCATCAGCAAAAGTTATGAGTTTTAGCCCTGATAATTTCTTGAATGTCTAATGGGTTCATTCAAACCTGAGCCTCAATTCTCTGATGTTAGTGAAACCATTTAAAAATCCTAAAAATAAATACAGAAGGAAAATGTGGTTAAGTGTGACAAGAAAAAAATGTTCAGGATCTATTGTATATAAATAGTGTAGGTTCTTCAGATCACTTACTGATAAAGCAGTAACAGTGTTTTTTTTCCACAGTAGAACTAGCCAGTACAGATCCCCCATCAAAAGGTTCTAATAACTGGAAGCCCAGCATCTTCAGAGCATGTCTGGTTGATTAAATGTTATATTATATTGAAGATCATGAATTAACTAGGAAGGACTACAGTGAGAGTGTAATATGATTAGAAAGTTACTTCACTTCTCATAAGTCCTTTCTTAAAATAGCAAAACAGCAGAGATTCTCAATTTATAGTAGCAATGTTATTTTAGTGTCCCTTTTGAATATAATTTATGCACAAATTAGATTTGCATGTGGCCCACTGTTTAGACTGTATTGATCTAATCCAATCCATTTTCCATTAAGAAAAATGACACAAATTCAGAGTTCCAGTTACATAGCTGGTCAGTGGTAGTGCTTAGGCTGGGATATTTATTTTTCAAATCTTACTCTCATGTTATTTCATTGATTTATTTTGTAGATTGGATATGATAAAACCTGAAAAATATTAACATGTTATAAAGTAAATCAATATAATAATTGGCTATAATCTATAATGCATTAACATGTTTAATGATAAAAGTGGGAATAAAGTAAGACTAATTTTATAGTAATTCATGATAAATATAATGGTGACTTAAAATAGGGGTGTGGCAATGGGGATCATTCTTAGGTTTAACAATGTTTAATGTATTGGACATGGACAGCAGTATGGGGATACAGAGACCATATGGGTTTTCAAATTTCCAACTCAGACATTGGGGAAGACTCTAGCATGATGGTTACAGATTTAGAATACTGGAGGAAGTTTGGTAGGAAATGATTCATTTTGTATCTGCATTTGAGATACATAGGTGGGTAACCAAGTACATTTGGAAATTTCTATATGAAGCTCCGGGAAAGAGTTGTGGGTGGGAGATTAAACTCAGATTTAATTGGTTTATGGATTATAATTGAACCCAGAAATTGGGAGGATGAGATGATGACCATCTGAGACACATCAATTATGAAGTTGAATGAGAAGCAACCTATCAACATAAAGGTTCACAAGATTTAAAGGTAAAAAAAAAAAAGCAAAGAAATGAAAATGAAAAAAAAATCTTTCAAAAGAAGATTGTATTCAACAGTTTGAATGCAGATTAGAGACTAAGTTAAAAGAACTGAAAAGAATTCATTGGCTTAACAACAAAGATATATTGGTGGGTTTCATGAGAACATTTTCTATGAAGTGGTTAAGTAGAAGCCAGGGTAAGAAGGTTGAGGTACTAGTATGAGGTAAAGAGGTGAAGAATGGAGAGAAGTTGTTCAAGGAATGTGTGCCTGAAGATGAAGAGAGAAAGAAGGCGGTAGCTGACGGGTAATGCCGAGTCGAGTGTGGCCCCCGTGAGAATGCAACATCCAACTACCTGGAGCATAACTGACAAAGGACTTCAGCTACTGTGCTTTAAAATCCATTGCAGCATTTACACTGCAGCAGCGACACTTCCTGTAAGCTTGATCTTACCGACATGAGTGTATCAGAAATACTAAAGTAAACCATTTCTGGGAAATGGGAGCAGACAGGCTTAAGGACTCTTGATGATTTTGTTTCCCCTCCACCCTACCTTCTCTCCATCTCTTCTTCACTAAAGGTCATATTGCATCACTGTCTAACTGGTTCTTTCAGCCTTCTCTGGCTCTTTTCCTGTTTCCTTTCACATTGGTCTTTCCCCTAATAAAATCTTTGCATGGTTACTCCTGTGTCTGCATCACAGGACCTGAAAAACACATCAAGTAAAGGACTCTCGGGGGAGGTGCTAAGTTTTCAAATTCATTTGAAGGACTGTTTAGGGAGCAGAATTAGAACATAGGGGATGTCTGTATTACCAACCTAGAGTTCCAGAAAAGAAAGTTGCTAGTTTTGAGAGGGTGAGGAGCTGGGAAACACAAGGAGGTTATGTTTGGAAGAGGATGCATTGCAGTTCACATGGTGAGAAACTTCTGAGGAAGAGTCAGTAGGAGGCTTACTGATTAGGCTGTGATGAAGGAGATGAAGCTCATAGGGCTTAGGTTTTCATTAATTGTTGTGGTTGTTATGGTAAGAACATTTGATGTGAGATCTACCCTCTTAAAACATTATATTTATTAGTTGCTCAACACAATATTGTTAATTGTAGGCACAATGTTGTACAGTGAATCTCTAGAATTTATTCTACTTGCGTATTTGAAACTATATAGTTGAACAGAAACCTAGTTTCCCCTCCCTCTAGCCTCTAGGAACCACGATTCTACTCTTCAATTTCCATAAGTTTGACTATTCCAGATACCTCATAGAAGGGGAACCAGGCAGTGTTTATTCTTCTTTGGCTGGCTTATTTCACTTGGCATAATGTCCTCTGGTTCGTGCATACTGACACGTATAGCATTATGCTTTAATAGAACTACTTCCGACCATCTCCTAGTGGGTGTACATTGGTAGGTTTGTAAGAAGCTGTCAGATGCTTGTTATCTTGCTATTCTGGCAAAGATCATGGTTATTAGTTTCCTTCATTTACAAAACAGAGGCTTGTGTGGTCAAATGGTATGGAAATGGCCGTGGTAGACCCCAGATGCAAGGTGGAAATGAGGGCAGAGTCCTAGTGGTGGAATCTCATTGATCAGAAGTGGTACAGATGCAGACCTGTGTCTGTAGTTGTATTAAATATTTTAACCCATTTTCATTAATGTCAATAAAATGTAATAAATAACTCAAAGTATATAAAAGAATGTCTTGTCTTATTTGTATGGATTTGGAAGAAAGCAGCAAAATATCCTAACATAGATAAAATATATATTAAAATAATATTTCAAATAAATTATACTTCTTAAAGGAATTTTAGACTTCCTTGGTCAGAGAGTGGATACTAGGGAATCAAGGCTTTTGTTGAAAACTCTGCTGCTATCAGATTGTGATGAATCAGCTGCTTCACCATTACTAGCCCTAAAAGTGATCCATGTTTAGAAAGATCAATATATAAAAACTCCAGACTTAGCCATTTTAAAGCAAATGTTTGTGTTGAATTTTGTGCTAGAGGCTGTCAGGATGCAGCATGCATTATGGAAGCATGTGAATCAGCAGTCTGCTGCTTCCAGATCTAGAATTAGGAAAACGATGAAACACTAAATAGTAAAAATAAAGCATAATTTCATATCATAAATGAGTGTTTAAATCATCAATTCTGAAATAGCATCACTTGGTGACAGAAAGTAGTGACTGCATTTGAGATGAGGGGAAAATTCAAATAAATAATTGCCATCCAGCTCTCAGTTTGATTTGAAGGGATTCAGTGATTTTTCTTAATTTACTTACAGTTATTTTGAAGTTCCAACATTATCTGACTTCAGAGTTGCTAAAGGAATGGTTTTTGCATAGTTGCATTTTTTAATTGTGTTTGGAAGAGCTAATTATTAAGTGTGAAAGCAAGTAGCCACATTGTCTTTAATTACATAGAAGTTCCCTCTTCCCACTTCATTTTATTGTTGATTATTTTTAGGAAGCAGGAAACCTTTTGATTTTTCTATGTTGAACATTTATCTAGCTACTTACTTGGTTTCCAAGTGTATAAAACTACTTTGTCTATTGTTCTTGTGTTTTAATTATATTGCATATGATTAGTGTGGCCAGCATGGTTTGTGCCTTGGCAGATTTACTTCTGGCTTGATGCAAAGTCATATTCTTCAATTTAGAAAAAGATAGTTTCTTCAAGGGAGTGTTATGCACAGAGATTAGCACTCACAAATTTTATGTTAAATAAAAGTTAATTAAATGTGTGTGTATAACAATTAAAGTCATAAAACTCAGTTTTTCTTAAATATTTATCATTTCATTATCTTGATCATATTCCCTAAAATTGGTGCTGCAATTATATCTCATAACTTATTTTTAAAAATGAAAGCTTCTCAACATAGAACACAAAGCATTCATAATAAAAACATTCTGTAACCTATTATTAAAAGTTACCTGAAACATATCAACATAAATAAATTAATAAAGTTAATACTTGTATAATTCTCGGTGATACTTATTATATAAAAGTTATTCCCACTTTTATATAATAATTTTAATGTCTCACTTTGCTGTCTTACAGTGTTTGCAGCTAGTTTACCAGACCTAAAAGTAAAAGACTATCATCCTGTCCGACATAAATTCACAGTATCTTAGTTTTCAGCTGATTACTTCTCAAAATAATACAGGTTTGGCCATTTATGTAAAGGTGATTCAGAACTAAACTACTGATCATCAGGCTAAGCTTCCCTTTGATAGATAAACTTTAGTTGATCAATTAATTAACATTTTATTTCTAAGTTTATTTCCTTTTCCATAGGCTTTAATTGTTTGAATTTTTTGTCTCTCCCCCAAAAAAGTGATATACATTTATTATGTAACCTGTCATCTTTTAATTGGGACATATTGACCAAACCTGTTACCATTATTAAAAACACATGTGTCTTACCGTTGTCCCATTATAATTCATAGGTGATCTATAGTATTCATTTCCTGGGATATGGGAAATCAGTCACTGGCCTCTTTTGGGTATATCTGGCCAATTCATCACCATTGAACTTACTGATGAATCTTTTATTGAGTTGTTAAGTGTGACACTGAGCTGATTACTCCTTCTTTTTCATGGTATTTTTCTTTTATTTCCTAAGATAAATTGACTACTCATATTTCTCTTCTAAATTTTTTTTCCAGCTTGTGCAGGTGATAGGTGTTGATGAAACTTGTTTCAAGAGAATTTCAAATATTACAGGTTTTTCCCACTTATGCTATTTTTAAACTTACATTTGTTTAAAAAACACTTTTCATGATTTGTTTTATATACCTCTTATATCTTATTCTAGCTCTCTTTTTCATCATCCTCTGTCATTTTGCCTTGATTTAATTTATTTTATAAAAGAGCACAGAATTGGGTTTTTAGAAATTTTTTTCCCAGACAAGTTTATCTCATTTTAGTGATATGAAACATTAATACTGATTGTGGTTTATATTTAATTGTGTTTGACCTTATTACTTCTACTTAATTTTATATTTTCTATATAAGTTGAGATTGCCACTTTTCATTCTGAGGTGAAGTTCAAGCTCACATAGATGTATAAAATTTTAAGTTTCTATAGGATGTGTCTGAGGTCACAAATATATACAATTTAAAAATACCACTTAGAATGTACTTGTATGACTCACAATATAGATAATCAGTTAGGAACGATGGATGGCCCAGATGTAAATACTTTACATTTTAACAGAATGATAAAAACCTCAAGCACTAGCTAGTGAGTCACAAACCCTTACATGATTTTGTAGCATAACTAGGAATATAAATTAATAAATAAGGATAAATGAATCAAAATGTTGAATGTTAAGGTTCTTAATTCAATAAGCAATTGTTCTTTTACCATTTTACAAAGTAAATGAATGAACTTATTGGTTACTACAAAGATTTACCTTTTAATATGGCTAAAGAATAAATTTATAATTATATAAGTTATTAGTACTAAACTAAATTATAGTTAATAACTAATACACAGAAGCAATGTTGAAAACTAAGACAATCCATTGAAACTAAAGTTAAGAGCATGAATTGTTTTAATAGCATGCTATTTATAATAGCATAGGCTTTTTAAAATTAGCACTGATTTAAAATATTTCTTTAACTCAACCAACTTTTTAAATAAACCTCTATATTATCTATTGCTATAATTTACTATAATAGGTGTGGTGCCAACCTATTAAGGCCAAGCATGATTTTGTGTACTGAGAATTTGAAATTAAAGTTAGAAACACAGATATGGAGACACATGAAAATTAAAAATCAACAAAAACCCAGAAATAGCATGGAATAAAAAGCAGCGCCTTTACTCTAAGTATCCCACAGATCTCCCTTTGCATCTTTCTTAGAATCTTTCTTATCATTCATTTGCTGTTTA